>VYZP01061985.1:0-86204 GCA_013400635.1 Hypocryptadius cinnamomeus | reverse complement strand
GCCCCGGGGCTCCCGCTGCCCATCGCGCCGGTCCCGGCCCCCGGCTGCGCTCCGGCCCCGGCCCCCTCGGTCCCGACCCCCGCTGCACCTACCCGGCTCCGCGGGGCGAGCTCGACCGGTCCTGCCGTGCGGGAGGAGAGAGAGCAGCGGGTCCCCTGCTTTTCTTCACGGTGCTGTCATCCTCCCTCCCTCCCTCCTTCCCTGATTCCCTCCCTCCCCTCTTCCCTCCCTCCTTCCTTCCTTCCTTCCTCCCTGCCGGGGCAGCGGCGGGGGGAGCGGTCCCGGCGCCTGGACGCGGGTCCCGGGGCGGGGGCGGGGAGGGGCCCCCGGCCCCCCCCCCCNAGTTCTAGTTGGGGAGAAGGGGAATGCGGCTGCTGGGACCCCTCAGGGCTTGCTGGCAAGTCAGAGGTGCAGACAACCATTCTCCACCAAAATGCTTGACTTCTCCCTCAGGTGGCTGCCATAACCCAAAAATACCTGGGGGAGAAAAAGAATGAGCTACAAAGAGGGCTAAAAATAGGAATTTTAATTAATGAAATGTGAATTGGAGGGGGCAGCTCGGCACTGGGTCAACATCTGCAAATGGCAAACACCCTGGAACTCCCTGGGCCTCTGCCAGGTTTGGCCACCCATCAGTGCTGTTAACCCGTATTTCTGGGGCTCCCCCGGGCAGGGGACACCCACCAGTACTGAGGAGACAGGAGATGCTTTGGACTCTGTGCTGGTGGCTTTGTTTTTAATCAGATAAATCTGACCGTCTTTCAGCACCGCCGAAGTTCGCACTCGCTGCCACACGGGGGCTGGGGGGGGGTTACAGCCCATCAGTCCCTGGGGGCTCTCCCAAGATCATGCAGAAGGACACGTGGTGGTCTCCAGCTAAAATGTGATCTCTGTTCTGGGTGTCTCCATTTGTGGTATGTTGTGCTGCTCTGATTTTTAGGCTTAGATCCTTTACCAGCCTCCCCCTCCTTTTCACATAATAAATAAATAAATTCACCTGGTATGCAAATACACAGGGAAAAAAGGAAATAAACCCAAACCTCCAAAACCAAGTTTGAAGAGCACCAAACCATAGTCACCTCATTTTGTTGTAGCCCAAGTGCCGTCCAGGGCTCTGTGGGCAGTTTCCAGTCTCTGCTGGTGTATGAAGGCACTAAACCAAGAAGGTCTCTGGGCGCTTGCTGGCACCACAGGGGTTTTGTCCTTGCCCCATCCCAGCTGGCATGGGGGGTGGCAAGGCAGAGGTGCTTGGTCCCGTCCCCCTCTGCTTGCCATCACCCTCCTCTTCCTCAGTGCAGCTCCCGAGCTGGAGAGGTGGCCCTGCTGCCGACCCCACCGCCCCTCACCCTTACCATTTCCCCATTCCCGGAGAAATTGTGTCATTCAGGCTCTGCAGGACCCCGGGGCCAGCTCTGCCAAGATGCTCTGGCTCCTGGGGCTGCTACCTGGCAGCAGCGAGGAGCATTTTTGGGAGCAAGGACCCCCAGGTCGTCTCCGGACCGGCCGGGAGCACGGCCGCAGCCCCTTGTTCTGCCCCGCCGCCGTGGCCCCGCGCCCCTACGTGACCCAGGCGGGCTGTGCCTCCTCCAGCAGGCTGAAGGAGCGGTTGGCCAGCGCCGCGGGGCTGCTGGCCAGCTTGTAGCCAAAGAGCTGCATGGCCGGAGCGCAGGCGTCCTGCACCACCTGCGCCAGCTTGAAGGGCATGCTGAACCGCCACTTGTCGAACTGCTCCGAGGAGTTCTTGCACGTGGAGTAGACGCCGTTGCCGTCGGGGGGAGCCTGCGTGTTTTTGCCGATCCACTCCTCCACCCGCTGGGTGAGGGGCAGCCCGGCGAAGCGAAACATCTCCCGCGCCTTCTGCAGCGGCGCCCGCGCCACGTCCTCGTAGCGCACCAGCATGTAGCGGCCCCGCAGCCAGCCCGGCCGCCGCAGCCCCAGCTCCGCCGACACGCGGATGCTCTCGCAGTTGCCCCGCAGCCGCTGCACCTCCTCCTCCCGCAGCGGAGCCTCCCCTTCGGACGCCCACTTCTTCCAGGTCTCGTACTTGCCCGAGAAGGCCACCATGCGTGAGGCCAGGACGGCGCGGGGGTCCCGCACCAGCTGGATGATGCGCAGGTCCAGCCGAGGGTCCTCCACCAGCGGCTGCAGGAACTCCAGCTGCCGGATGCGCACCGTCTTCAGGGCCACGTGCTGCTTGCGCCGGCACGCCTCGGCCGCCAGCGTGATGTTGAGGGGGCCGCAGCGGCGGTTCTTGCAGTAGTACTTCTCAAAGACCTTCTTGGTGCTGGGCGTGCAGACAGGCTCCTCGCACAGAGAGTGGCTGGAGCCCCGCCGAAACAAGAAGGGCGTCAGGTGGCCCTCGGGAACCGGTGAGATGAAGTTCTCCAGGATGTAGAGGTCGCAGAGGAGGAGCTGCTTGAGGACATCTCGGTAAACCAAGGCTGAGCCCACCGCGCTGGCTCCCCCCGGCAGGAAGGTCACCGTCTTCTCGACGTGCCAGAGGGGCTCAAAGAGGTAGAAGATGCTGCCCTGCTGGTTGAAGAACTCGCCGACGAAGGAGGAGCCAGTGCGGGTGGTGGCCATCAGCAGGACGTGCCGCCGTGGCCCGGGGTCCCCGTCAGCTGCCAGCTGCAGGGTGATGTTGTACAGGTGGGACCTCAGCTGGGAGAAGGCAGCGTCCAGCTCCTGCAGCGAGGCCAGCGAGCCGTTCTTGGCCGGTGCTGGGCTGACCTCTGTGCTGTTGGCCTCTGCCAGTGCCTGCGGGGACTGCTTCAGCTTCTCCGACACCCTGTGGGGAGACAGCCCAGCCTGGAGGACAGCGGGACCACCCTGCATCCCGGCGGGGGACTTGGGGGGCTCCTGCTGCAGAGGAGCTCAGGATTGGGGGAGAGGGGCTGCAGACCTTGGGGTGGCTCAGATGCCCACTGCCTACCTGGAGATGAAGTTGTTCTCCTTCTCGATGATGACGAGGCTGATGACGAAGACCAGCAGGACGGCGTACTTGCTCTTCATCTTCAAGCAGTGCAGCAGCTCCCGGATGTCCTGGGGCAAAGCGCGTCGGATCTCCATGGGGAACACACACAGGTCCCTCCTGCACGCCGGGAAGGTGTCTAGGGCTAGGGCCTTGCCAGCCCTGCCTGTGGGGAGAGAAAGGCTCAGCATGGCGATGGTTCCCTGCAGGCAGGGCCAGAGGCTGACAAAGGCTGGATAAGAGCAGTAAAAAAGTAGAAGCTCCTCCCTGCTGCTCCATCCCACCCCCGAGGAGCAGCTGCCTGAATGCCCCATCGGGTGCTCCTCCTCCTTCCCAAAATAGATCTGCCCGACAGGACCCCTTCCCACGCTTCCACCAGCCGCCCCTGCCCACCCTGAAACCCAATCCCTGCCACCCCACAGCTGCCTGCTTCCCGCTGGCAAAAACCTGCTGCTGCCAGCGAGGGAGCCCCTGGATCATCCGGATCTTCGGCACATTGTGGCTCCCAACCTCTGGAAAGGGGAGGCTTGGAGGCTCCACTGTAGGGCCCCAGTGTGGGGCTGAGCAGCTTCCGCCTTCCCCCAGCATGGCAGCAGCAGCTGCTGAGCCTCGAAAATGAAACTCAGAGAGTTTTCAGGAACAACGGTGGGCCGGAAAACACTGCTGCTGCCAGTCCCCCTCGGGGGGTAGAATGCTCCGGGGGAGGTTTTTGCCAAAAATGGAAAAAAAAACCAAAACCCAAATGATGGTGCAGCTGCTTGGAGTGGGATGCAAAGCCAGGAGACTTGGCATCCCCGCCCAGCAGAGAAGACCCGCCCTCCAGCCTCTCCTTCAGCGCCCGAATCGGGGTGTTGCTGGAAACAGCTCTGTGTCACACCAAACCCACACCCCAGCTGCAGATTTTGGGTGACACAGCTGCTGTTTCGGGCTCCGGGGCAGGTCCCCGGTGTGCAGATTTACACCCCTAGGCCTTGCTGGCACCTGCCACCTGCCCGAGGTGACACCGTTCTCTCGTCCTGCTTTCTTGGCCAGACTTTCAGTGACTCAGGGAAAGTCTATTTAGCCTTGGCTGGGCTCCCCAGCGCGACCCCGGCGGCCCGTCCCAGCCCTGCTTTTGGGGTGAAGGAGGGGAGCCAGGCAGAGCCCCATCCTTTGAGGGGCCCCGGGGTTTGCTGGAGGGGAGATGCCCTGGCCAAGCCTCGGCATCTGCAGCCCCCGGCAGAGCGTGGAGTGGGGGAGCCCTGCCAGGCATTGCGTCACGTCGCAACCTCTTCCGCGTGTGCTCGGCCAAAATGTGCATTTTTTAGCGTTGCTCGCCGGATGCCCCTCCGGCTGGGAAGGAGGGAGCATGGGCAGGAGGGGTGGGATGTGTCCCGTGCCCAGGGCAGCACCCCAGCCTGTCAGGTTCCCGGTCCTCTCTGTGTGAGGATCGGGAATTTCCCAGCTTCAGCAAAGCACTCAGCTCCCGAGGCTTGGCTTCCAGCCATCTCCTTTCCAGCAAAACTTTCTAAAAAGAGACATCCACACCCACGCACCCAGGAAACTCAGGATTTAGTGGGCTGCAGGGATTCTGGTGAGCCCTGGCAGCCCCAGAGCCCTCCCACAGTGGTCCCCCAGCTCCCCCCTTTCAGCAAGCGGCACCGAGATCCCCGGCACACGTGTGTGTGTGTATGTGCGTGTGTTTTTAACAGCCCTGTTAGTTTAGTTTGTCATCACACCGCTCCTCGGGGACAGGTCAGCAGCCGGGGCAGGTGCCTTTCTCCAGCCACCCCTCATATCCCCTCTCCTCGGTCGTGCCCCCTCGATGACAGGATTTGTCGGAGTATTTGAGCAACTGAGACAAAAAAATCAAATACACAAAGTCCTCGGTGTGCGGCCGTCTCAGAGTCACGGCATCGCAGGGGGCGGTGATCTGCATCCCTGCCCTCGCCTGGGGCTGGGGACAGTCCCCACGCACAGGGGATGGCATCAGCCGCTTCCTCAGACAAATCCCTGGGCAAAGCCAGCCCCGGGTTTTCCCCCTCCAATGCCCCCAGCTGCCTGACCACAAATGAGCCACAGACCGGGAATTATTCACAGGGGTGACACAGAGAACCACGTCCGGCAGCGCTGGCAAAACCCTCATTCACAGGCCCGGGGCAGACATCGTTCACTAAATAAACAACCGGCTGCAAATCCTGCCTGGGACCCGCGGGGCGGCAGCGGCAGGCGCGGGGCCCTGCCGGGGATGAGCTGTGGGGCTGGGGACACGAGGGTGACCTGGTGAGGCTGCCTGGCATCCTGAAGCTCTTCCTCGCTGGGGCCGGCGCGGCGCAGCCCGGCCGGGGCACCGGGCAAGCCACAAGCGCCCCTTTGTGAGGGGAACAGAGGGGCTCTGTGTCCCCTGCACCTTCCCCCCCAGGGCTCTGCTGGGATGGGATGGATCAGGAGAACCATCGGGATGCTGCTGCCGCCCCAGGGTGCCCTGCCAGTGTTCACTCCTGGGGAGTGCACCTGTGTGAGCAGACAGATGGACGGACATCATCCCTGGAGACGGCAGGCAGCGTCATCTTGCTCTCCACGTCCCAAAGCAAAGAGGAATAATTTCCACTGAGATGCTGTGGAAGGCAGCACCCACAGCTCAGATGCTGCTCCCTGCTTTTTCCTATTCCTCAGGCTGGAATTGCTTTTCAATTAAGCAGGGATGGCTGCAGTTCCCACTGCGGAGATGATAGCAGGATTTATGCATTTCCCAGATGAGTTAAAGCCAGAAAAGGAGCTTTTTTTTTGGGTGGTGTTGGGGATTTTGTTCCCATGCAAATCTGAACAGGTGGGATCCTCCACTACCAGCAAGTTAACTTTGCCACAGCAAGAAGGAAGGACTTGGACAGTAATGGAGACACCAAATCATTCCAGTGGCTGGAGCAAGTTGGTTTATGGGATGGATGCTCCCACTGGTGGTGCAGGTGGGGTGAGAAGAGCGGAGTCCCTGTGAGAGGAAGGAGGGAAGGGATGCTCCTGTCACCCTTCTGGAGGGCATTCCACAGGACTGTCTGACTGGAAGAGCAGAGCAGGGGTTTTCAGCTCTGTTTTGGGAAAGGAAAGGTCTTACACAAAGCCTTGGGGCTCTCCTTCCCCAACTCTGGCTGCCCTGAACCCCCACCAGGTGAGATCCAGGAAAGAAAGATGCCTGTGGCTGCCAGGGGCAGCCAGCTGGAGGTGAGACTGGATGAAATCACATTTTCCTCTGGTGACTCAACAGGCAACAACTGAGCTCTGGACACAGAAAGGCAATGAAACACCCACGTGCAAGAGTTCCCTCTCTGCCTGAGATCCTTCTGACCACCCAGCCCCCATCCACTCCATGCATCCCTCCATGGAAGCCCACAGTGACCTGCAGCTGAGCTCCCTGCCCCTGGTGCTGCTGCTGCACTGAGTAATTCCCTCCACGGTCCTTTGCTTCATCAGACTTCCATCAGACACTCGGATCAGCAGAACACAGGGGCGGAACAACAAAGAGATAAGGAGCACGGGCTTATCTGCTCTCCGTGCTGCTCTTTGTCTGCAACCTGGGAAAAAAAAAACCCCTCTGTATTTACTCTTTCAACTATTTCCGCTCCCAGCTTCCTCCCGAGGCTGGCTTTGGGAAACGAGGCTGGCTTTGGGAAACGTGCCACCAGAGCTTCCTACTTTGCTTTCATCTCCCAGCAATTTTCATCCTGGTCCTGGCTGTCCTCCAAGGCATGGCACAAGCACAGCACTGCTTCGGTTTGCCCTGCAGCGCAGCTGAGGAGCCTGTCCAGGCAGGTATTTTTTGGTTAAAAACATGTCTATTCAAGTTAAAAAAAAAAAAATAAGAGGGGAAAAAAGTCACCTCCTACAATGTTTATAAAGTTGCTGAGAATAGTCACAATCCTCATCAAATTGAAGCCTGGAAACTGCCCATTGGAGGAGAAAGTTGGGAATGGAAAGTCCTTCTGACTCAGAGGTTACACTCAGGAGCAGCAGCAGGAGTGGTGTTGGTACAAACAGGCACCACTGGAACAACTTTGTTTTCACTGCACAAGCTCTCAAACTCCAGGTGCATGAGGTGGTCCCCTGTCCTCTCTTTACTGTCCCACCTGCTCTCTGTGATGACCCAGATGAGCTGTCCTTGTCCCTCGTGTCCCAAAAACCACTGTGCAGAAGGGCTGTAGAGGCTGGTGAGGGCACAGTAATGTGGGTGACAGGACCAGCACGGGCTTCATGGCCAGGACAGACTGGTCTTTTCTCTCCCTCGCCTTGGTGGTGTCCAAAGAGACACCAAGAGTTTTCTCCTGACCCAGCAGAGAGGAGAGCAGCTGCTGTTCCTGCCCCATGGGGCTCAGAGACATCACTGCTGGGCATGGGGACAAAACACGTGCATCTGCCAGGCAGGGACCAGCCTCTGGAGTTGCATCTGGACCAGGACCCGGCTAAAACACCTTCAACCTTGAAACCAACCCGCTGGCAACCACAGGCACGGCTGGGGTGGGGTTTGCAGCACCACCTGCAGCAAAGGTGAGCGAACCGCTGGGCAGCGAGGGGGGCTGCAGAGCAGACCACCAAGACGGGCGAGAGGACGTTTGCTCGGCGCCGGTGGCACAATGCCGGCTGCTGTGCGTGCCGGCGCCCCCCGGCCACGCTGGGAACCGCAAATGCCCGTCCCTGCTTCAATGAGCCCTTTCTTTGGGGCGCAGAGCCCACGGTCCCTCCCACCGCCCCACACTCCTTCCCCTCACTGCTCCACGCTCGCCTGGAAGCTGCTCGGCCAAACCCACCCTGAAGCAGGGACACGGCGCTCTCTGTGCCCGCCTCTGCTCGCCTTTCAGCCCGAGACAGGCGCATGTAGCGCTCCAGGGATGCAGAAGGGACTGGTGGCAAGAGATGCTGGCGAGGGGACAGTGACCTGTGCTCGAGTCAGCACAGGGAGACTGGGGGTGTGAAATCGAGCCGTACGCTGAAGCAACATGGCAGATGTGGAAAAATTGCAGAGTTAAATGCCTGTCCTGGTGTAATGTTGTAAATCGTTGGCTGTGGAAAAGGAGACGCTTTCCTCCAGGCACCAAAGCCAGGCTCGGTGCAAAGGCAGTGGGGCGTGGGCAGCTCTCCCCAATGCGGCCGGGAGCAGCTGCTGAAATCCCGGCAGGCACTGAGGGGGGACTCTGCTGGGATGGCCTTTTCCCCCCAGGGTACCCCCATGCCATCCAGGTCCCGTCTGGAGCCGTGAGGGTGTCAGAGTCCCAGTTCCGGCAGAAATGTTGCTGGTCCCGGGAGCCGGGAGCCGGCCGAGGGCCAGCGTGCCCCGGTGGCCCCGGGACAGGAGGGGAAAGGGTGCGAACAACTTTCCAGTGCTCCCTGGTAGGGGCTGACAGGACGGATGATGCAACTCCGGGATGGTTGTGAGAAACTCTCATTTTCCAAAGTCTCCTTCTGTCGCCCCAAACGCGCTCCGCTCCGGACGGAGGCTCGGCGCTGGCGCTGCAGAGCTCGATCCTATTCCATTGATTTTTTTTCCCCGTTTTTTTTTTTTTCCCCCCCGAAAGAAAGGCACGGGGAGAGCTGCTGAGCAGTCATGTGCTGGGAGGACTTTCGGCAGCAGGGCGCTGGGATCGGGCTGTCCGCCGAGGGGAGGGAGGCAGGGGAGGAAGGGAGGCACCGCCGGCGCTGCCCCGCTGCGGGAGCGGGCGGCGGGGGGCCCCGCACCGAGACAAAGGAGCGGCCGAGGCCGGAGGGCGCACAAAGGAGCCGGCGGAGCCCGNACCCCGGCACGCCACGCTGGGAAACCGGGAGCTGCCGGCCCCCGCCTCGGGATCGCTGGAAGGGGCCGCCAGGATGGGGAAAGGGGGAAAGTGGGGTCCTGGGAGCCCACAGACACCCCGCGAAATCGTCCCGTCTGGGCCAAGGTGAGTCCCCTCCCGGGCACCACGGGGTGATTTGGGCTGTAGGCTTCCTGCCCAAAGCAGGGTCACACTGGGGTGGTCAGGGCTTTATCCTGCAAACCTCCAAGGATGGAACTAGTACAACCTCTCTCTGCTCACTGCCATACTGGAGAAATTGTTTCTTCTTCTATCCACTCCAAACCTCTCCTGCCCCAGCTCTCACCATCCCATCACGTGAGGAACCTGGCTCCATCTCTGTGACCACCTTGTGGGAAGGTTCCTCTTTGTTCTGCTCAGCCAAAACTAGCTTCAAGGTCAGCACCTTTCTCTCCAAACTCCACTTTGTCCCCATACCGGAGCTGTGGAGGGGTTGGTCCCACTGTGGTGTGCTGTGCTGGTGAGGTCACATCTCTGTGCTCCAAGAGGGCAGGGAGTGAGAGCATCCTACTGGGAGCAGCCCGGCAGCATTGGGGACACTGCTTGTCACTGTCCCTGCAGGGCAGGCTTAGGGTCTGGAGCATTAAATCCTACAGAAATCACTGTTTTGGCTGAAGTGCAGAAATTCACCCAGCTCCCTCAGAGCTCTGTAATGTTAGACACCGAGGAGCTGAAAGACATCTGGCTCTGCAAGCAGAGAGAGATCCAAAAAGCTAGTCCCCATAAAAACTTTCAGCCTTCTTTCACATTCCTGGCATAGTTTGTCTGCTACGCATGTGGCATAGACAACAAAATGCAAGTTTTCTTGGCATTTAAGTGTGATGATTGATGTTGTTCATCGCTCCTCAGTGGCTTCCTGTGAGCCAAGGTGATGGGGATGGGTTTGGGTGGAGAGTGCCAGCAGCTGGTGGCACAGCTGGTATGCAACCAGCAAGGCAGGAAAGCCTGGGTGTGATGTGCATGGCCTTCCTTCCTTCCTTCCTTCCTTCATGGCCTTCCTTCCTTCCTTCCTTCCTTCCTTCCTTCCTTCCTTCCTTCCTTCCTTCCTTCCTTCCTTCCNCTCTTTCTCTCTTTCTTTCTTCCCTCCCTCCTTCCTTCCTTCCTTCCTTCCTTCCTCTCTCTTTTCCTGGTTTTAGCAGGCACCCACAGCCAGTGGCTCTGCAATCCAGCTGCAGATAGGCAGGATAACTCCGATAACTCCAGGGCTTTGGCTTCTGATGGAGCTGGGGTGAAGGGCAGTGTCTCTGGAGGGAACTCTGCCCAAATGAGGCAAACCCAGGGCTGGCAGGATCAGGCCTGTGTGGGCTGTCAGGTTGATCATGTCAGAAAAGAGCAGATAAGTCTGGCTGGCCGCACACCACAGGAGTTTTGTGGGGTTTTGAGACTCGGCGAAACATTTTTAAGCTCCTCGCTTGTTATTTCAACTGGAACAGAGCATTCTGCCTCGGATTTTGTGGGAAAAGATCTTGGCAAAAACACAACCCTGACACATAAATAATTTTGAGGTGAGGGCAGAGAGAGGCTGGTGGGCAGCTGAGCGCCCATACTGGTGGGTGTCACTGTTTTTTAGGGTGCTTCAGCGGCAGTCCCGGGGGTGGCAGGAGCAGAGCAGGGACCTCCCCTCGCTGTGGGGCACAGCCCGAGCCCGGGGCGAGCTCCCTGCCAGCTCTGCGAGCACACGTGGGGCTCGGGATGGAGATCACCTTCCTCCTTCATCAATAATGAAGCTGGCACGGGGAGGAACAAAGTGCCTTCTACACCCCTCGCACAGCCGAGAGAGGCGGCGGCAGAGGCAGGGAGTTGTGTTTCCTCCGCCCTTCGCTCACCTGCGGGATCACATTCCCTCCGCCGCCCATTCCTCCTCCCCAGGGATAACGCAGACGCTGCTCCTCGCTCCCTGTGTTGCACAAGGGCGTGGAGGCAAAGGAGCAGTCCCCACAATGACATCAGGAGCAAGGAAAGGGCGACGTGTCTCTATAGCAACCAGGATGCTCTGGGTTTTCGGGGAATAACCAGCAGCTGCTGGTTAAACCAAGCATCTGCTGCTGGTTTTACACCCTCGGTTCAAGTTGATGATGTGGCAGTGACCAAGTTGGGCTTCAATTTAAAAAAACCTCCACTGGTTTTTCCTCTGTCAGCACCAGGGCAGCATCTCATTTTTATAATTGGCATGATAAAAAGCATTGTCACATCTCGCAGGATCTGCTTCAACAATTTGGGTATAAAATTGGGGTAATCAGTTGGGTTTTGGGTGGTAAAATCTACTTAAACTGTAGGAGACAAAATGGTGTGGAAATCTGAGTTGGTCTATAGGGAAGAGAACGATTTGAGGTAAAAGTGAGGTAATCAACAGGTAGGAAAAAATTTGTCTGGAAAACTTTAGGTGATCTATAAGGCACAGCAAATATTTTTGGGGTAAGATCTGAGATGATCTGTAGGGGACAGAATTACATTTTTTGCAATAATCTAGATGTAATCAGCAGGGTTTTTTTTTTTTAGTGGTAAAATGTAGGCAATCTGTCGGGGAAAGAATGAACATTTTGGAGATAAAACAGAGGTAGTCAGAGGGTTCTTTTGATTGTAAAATCTCTGCTAATCTGTAGAGGACAAAATGAACATTTGAGGGCTAAATGTGAGTTAATCTCTATGGAACAAAGTCTTCATCACAGATTATTGCACAATATCATCTTTTCAGTTTTAAAAACATTTCTCAATGAGCAGCAGGACTGATCCATGTCCCAAACCACTTCCACCTTTTTTAAACACCAGTAGCTTCATCTGCTGGGAGCAGAAAGTGGGAAACCATGCAAAATAAATGTAGGGAGATATCAGGGAGTTGCAGACTGGTTTAGGTTGGAAAAAAACCTAAAAGATCACCTAGTTCCAACCATGAAATCTATTTTTCCCACGGTATTATCTAAAGTCCTTTGAGCTGGTAAGAGTTAAAAGCAAATCTCCCGATCTTCAGGGAACAGGCTAACTTGCACTTTCCTTTGGCATAATAAACCATTGCTATTTCTGAACGGTTTTGAGTCTCCAAAGCTTGTTTAAAACAAAATGCCTCATGTGGATGCTGAGGGTGAGAATAGAAAACCCCAAAGGATGCAATTTGTTGGCAGAAGACTTTACAATTCCTCCTCTTTTCCTTTTCCCAAAGGAAATTAAACAATTACTGGCAATTTTCCCCACCCTCTGAAGGGTGTGGGTGTATCACCCTGGAGCTGGGAGCAGGGTGTGTGTGGGGGTGTGCACAGCCATCCCAGGGGTTCCAGTTTCCCATAACCTGCACCAGGCCTTCCCAAGGAAAGCACTTTCAGATGAGAGCTCCAAAGACTGCCTGGCTATGGGCTGGCACCAGGAAGGTGAGTGTGAAATTCCTCATTATCTTCCAAGGGCTGAATGTAATTTTTAATCACTGATCCACCTGTCCTTGACTTTTCCTCTTAAACCTTCCCACATAAACCTCACAAGGGAGTTTCCATCCTCTGTGCCAAGGCTGCCCTGCTTTTCCTGTGGAACGCAGAACTAAGAGTTGAAATTTTTCTAGGGTTTTTTTGTTTGTTTGGGGTTTTTTATTTGTTTGTTTTCTGGTTGTTCTGTTTGTTTGGTTTTGGGGTTTGTTTGCTTGTTTGAGTTTTTGGATTTTTTTGGCTTGTTCTTATGTTTGTACGAATAATTAAACACTTCTATTCCCTCCTACTGGGAAACCTCTCTCCTTGTAACCATCAGCGGGGTGTTCTACCCTCTCTGCCGCTGATGGCTCCTGTGTCAAAGAAGGCTGTAAAAAAGCCAGGCTTGGAAACTCCGTGTTTTTACCCCGTTTTCAGAGCCCCGGGCTGCAGCTGCTCCTCTCGCCGCGCTCCTGCTGCCATCTGCCGACCGCCCGCTGTCCCCTGGCCCCGGTGCCACCGCTCCCAGCCTCCCTTCTGCAGCCGCACTGCAGCGGCTGCCCCTCGGCTGTGGAGGGTTCCTCTTCCAGGGAGCCGAGCTCCCCGGCCCTGCAGGTTGGAGGGGGAAAGCGAGCGCTGCCAGACCCCACATCTGCTTTTCGTGTTCCTCCTTCCCCATCTTTTCCACGGATTAACCCAAAAAAGCTCCCGGCTGCTCCCTGCCTGACCCTTGTCTCCCGGCAGTGCCTGTTCCTGTCCCAGACCCCACGCCACGGTGCACAGCCCTGGTGCATCACCTGTCACAGGGAGGGTGTTGCCATCAAGAAGAAAAAGCAAATTGAGGGCAAACCGAGAGGGCAGCAAGCCCAGACAGTGGCCCTGGTGACAGGACCAGGGGCTGGGGGAGGTGACAGCCAGCAAACAGCATGAAAAGGGCTGTCCCTAAGCCAGCAGGATTTGCTGTCTGCTCAGCACCTGAGGAAGGAGCTCTGCTCTCCACCGAGAACCGATACTTGGCCAGTTTTTATCCAGGACCTGTGGACAGGGCTGATTTCTCATGTCTGCTTTCCTGGCTGTCTGGCTTGTTCAGCCCCAGCACATCCCATTATTTGAGCTCTCCAGAGGGACTTTCAGTGGCTCTTTCCCCCGCTTTCACAGCAGGTGTAATTAAAACAGGTCTTCATAATGAGGGTGGGAGCTCAGTGGGAATCGAGGTGCTGACAGCTGATGTGCTTTCGACTGAGCTCCACTCACCCTACCCTCACTGCCTCCTTCAGCCCCCCACAAACATGTGAAGAATCTTCAAATGACCCTGCACCTCATTTTCTGTTCCTTTTTCAATTCTGCTTCTCTAAAACTGCTGAGGGCGAAATAAAGAAGTTGGTTTATTTTTAATCATTTCAAACGCTTTCCAAACCTGCAACGCAAAAGATTCACTTTTGACACGATGAGAGCAGCTGAGCCAGGGGGATTTCTGTGGAGAAGAGAGGCTGGCAAACCTTAAAGCAGTGACACCAGTAGCAAAAGCCTCTGATGTCCCCTATCCCAGCAAGGCCAGTCTGCTGCTCTCCCAGGTGAGCAGGAAGCCTTGTCCTTTCTGGTTTGGCTTTTGAAGCTTCTGCCATGGAGGAAAAAAGGCAAGTGAGAAGAGAGGGGGGATCACGTGCAGGCTGCCAGTGCATTTGTACCAGTGTCATTGGCTCTGGAGCAGCCCTGCAGTGAAACAAATGCCATCATGTGGCTGTCAGCATCTCAGCAGGGTCAGCAGCATCCTCAGCTGGGTAAAATCCATGTCTCCCTGCTCTCTACGCACATGAAAACTCCTCACCTGGCCAACCCACTTTCCCAACATACCATTCAAGAAAGGGAACTCTATTTAGGATCAACCAAGTGTAGCTCCTTTTCTTTCTGATCAGCCTGTGTGTGAAGAGAGATCCCCAGCAAAAAGGAGGTGATTGTGCTAAATGGCAGCAGTACCCACTCTGGGCCTCAGTGGGAGAGGAAATGTCTGCAAAATGGTCACTTGTCTCATTCTCTGACCTCCAAACAGTAGGAAGTGAGAACTACTTTGTAGTGAAAAGTTCTGAGCACCCAGAAAACCCGAGGAGTGACTCAGGTTTTTGGGTGCTGAGCTTTTCAGCCGGGGTGCCCACTGGGTTTTACTTGGGAAGCACCCCACAGGGCCACAGGCACAGACCAAAGTGTGGTCTCTGCTGCAGGCTGCCCTCTTCTGCTCCTCATCCAGAACATCACGAGTCTTAAGAGTATGGAAATGAATTCTGGCAACAGTGACTTGTTAATATCTAAGCCAAACCCTTGGTCAAGATGTTTATGAAATGGTGTGGTTTTACCAAGATATTCTCAAATGTTGATGAAACCTTCAAGAAGCCCTAGGCTGGAAGAGGGTCCTCACACTGAATGCTTTCATCAGTTAGAGGTTAATTGGTGCAGCTTATTTCCTTGCCCTAATGTGTTATTTGTATCTCATCTTTTTGTTGCCCTGCCATTCCATGGGGTGCTTAAATCCACCTAATGCAGGGGAAGGATCATCTGTGCTCTCTTTCTGTCCCTGACACACGTTCCCTTTCCCTCCCTTTGTGAGACCTGCAGTAAAGGAAGCCTGTAATCTTATCTTTTATAGCCTTTCCTTTGCAGGGGGAGTTTAGAGTTGGATCCCCCTGATCCTCCTGATGTGGCTGGATCAGGAACTGACCAGGTCTACTCAGTCTGGGCAGGGAAGCAGCAGGAGCATGTGGCCAGGGGGTGAGGGGTGGCAGGGAAGCCCCTTCCAGCACCAGCTCAGGAGTGCAACAGTTCCACTGGGAACACCCCTCAGTGTTCACACCACCTGGGTGGCTCCTGACAATCCCTAAAGTCACACTTTGGCCTTGTGGAGAAAGGTCTCCAGGCAGAGGTGTTTTCTGGCTTGCTGATAACCAAATCCTCACTGCTTTACACACAATGAGGACACCAGGACCTTTGGAGCCTTGCTCATAACAGAGAAGGGCCTTTCCAAAAAAGGATCTGAAACAAAAGCGCCTGAGCAGATAAGGGACAGAGAACCAGTATCTGCCCAGAAGCCTGGGGAGTTCACTGGGATGTCCAAAGGGTCAGCCAAGCCCTGCAGCTGGACCTCTGCAAGATCCACCTCTAGGAAATGGCACGGCTGCATCCTGGCAGCCTGGAAGGATGGAACTTGCTTCTCCACCTTGGCTGCTCTAGTCGTGCTGGGTCTCATTTGAAAGGGGTGCTGTGGGGTGAGAGAGTGTGAGACACAGGGCAGGACCCTCCTGCAGAGAACCCATGGGTCTCAGGGAGAGGGCAGGATGAGGCCCACCAAGATCACCTGCTTTGTGTGGACACCTGTAGAAGGAACCACTGCTGCCAGCAGGGAGGCTGTCACTGGAACACCTGCTCAGGACAAGCTGGGGAAACACAGACACTTTTACTAGAAATCCCTACAAATTCCATGTATCTTCCTGTTCCTGGGGAAACACAGACACTTTTACTAGAAATCCCTACAAATTCCATGTATCTTCCTGGTCCTGTTGTATAAACCTGTTTGCTTTCTAAGCTTCCCTGTGAAACAGGAGCAGCTCAAACCTGATAATCCTCATTCTTATGGAAAAAACAGTTTCCAAACCTCTTGGGGTTAATTAAGTCTCATTTGCAGATGGGCTAGCAAGGACAGAACATGGTTCTGGACCTTGTCCCACTAGAGGAGCACAGAGAGAGACCAGCTGCAGCTGAGCAAGAGAATTACAACCTGAGGGGAAGCAGCTGTTGGGTAAGTTTTAAAAGGCAGTTGCAGTGGCCTAGTGAGGGGGTATGGGGATGGTTATTTTTCAGCAGGGTTATGGTAGGTACCTTGGGTTGGTTTTTCTCCCTGTCCTTCCACAGGTGCTGGGTGTGACCCAGTGTGTTAAGCCAGGAATACCATTTGCTGCCCTAGACAGAGTGGGGTTTTGCCTTTTTTTTCCTCCTCTCTCTTCCATGGGCTCAGCCATGCTTTTGTTCTGCAGCTGACTGGGTTGCAGTGCCCAAGGCTGAATGCTAACTCCTACGCCTCTCTGCCCTTCCCTGGGGAAGGATAAGGAGGGTTTTGTTTCTCCTTTGACGTTCACCATGGCAAACACAGCTCAGCAGAATGGTGAGTTTTGCTCCAGCTATTTCCTGGCAGTAGCTGAGCTTGTGTGGGTACCTGATGCTGACTTTCTTAGGGCCAGGATTAACAAACTGAGGGTGAAATAAACTTGTATTGATTTTTTTTTTTTTTCTGTGAAGAGCAGGTGTAAAAACACATATGAGGTGATAATCATGGAAACTGTGACTATCATGGAAAACCAGGCTGCTGGCTGCCACTGTGATTGCCATGGAAGACCAGGCTGCCAATACTTCATTAGTCAGCACTGCCCATGGAATTCATAAAGCATCTCTGTTGCCTGTATTTGCTGTCTTGAGGAGATGCTCCAGTGTTTCCCCAGCTGCTGTTGGGTGAACAGTGGGAAGGACACAGGAAAGGAGGTTGCTCCAGGGAGTCCTCTTGTGAAATCCAAGGGCATTGAATTGTAGCTGTTTGCCCTCCTCATGTCAAAATTGTGGTGGTTAAACATGCTTTTGCTTTATGAAACTGGAAGGTGAAGGAACCCTAGAAGAGGCTCGGGAAGTTTGCTGAGGGATGCCTGTCAGACTTGGAGCAAGAAAGGGATGAACACCACACTGGGCTACTTGCTCCAAACTGTTAAAATCCCAGACTTAGCTGGGACACTGGAAGAAAGAGATTGAGTCTCTGGCTGCATTTTTACCCTTTTGTAGAAGAGGGCAGAGGGCAGCTATTCAGATGCCCACGACTCTGGGTGTGGGTTGTATCCACTGGCATGATGAAGAAAAACCTCGTGGTGGAAGCCACAGTAGCTGCACTTGCCACTTCCCCCCTGTGGCCTCGTGACTTTGATTAATCCCAACCCGTGCCACTTTTGGCCACAGCGATTGGCTGCTGCTGCAAATTCACTGAAATCCACAGCCTGGCTTAAAAGTCCTGGGCCCTGAGCGTGCAGCTGAGGTGAGATCACATGTGAGGAGGTGCTGCCTGATGCTTTTTGCAACCTAAAAAAAGAACTGTAGGCCTTGCAATAGCATGGAATCCAGCCAGCAGGAAAGGAGCAATCCCTGCCTGACTTACCAGGCTGCTTATTAAGATATTAAACCCTATGGTCTTCCTATTCTGTTCCTTTTCTCTTTCTTACACATCAGCTCTTAGCTCAAGTTTTGGATTTCCATTTTGAGGACAGCTTACTTGGGCTTTTATTTCTAGTCCAAACTCTTTGGTTTTGTACCTTCTTCCTCAATATTTAGTGCCCTTCCTTTTTGCTTTGGATAATGAGGGAAGAGAAAGCAAGTATTTCAACAGAGAAGGAAATTGTGTGAAGAAAGTTGGGAGGTGGGTGTGTTTCCTCAGCCCAGTTCATTGCAGCACCCTCTGTAGCTGTTCTCTGCCAACTCTTATTTTTCCTGCAGAAGCTGTAATTCTTTGTGCTTTTCATTAAAGCTGTAGCTCCTGAAGTCCCATGATTTTCTAATCACTTCTGTGTGAGCCCAAATGAGTCACAGCAGATGGAAAACACTGGATGGCAATAACCTCTACTGCTGAAAAAGCCCTAAGTGTAAAACAAAAAGCTTCTAAGTGTAATCCTCAAAAACCTGCAAAGCAGGGAACTAATGAAAGGAACTCAGCCCAAAATTTTCTATATATATTTTTTTGGTTTATATATTTGTACTGAAATATATTTTAAAATTTATTACACATTTTCATTTGTTTTCTTCCTGGATAATCTAGATGTATAGTTCTAAATTTTTTGGGGGTTGGGTTAAATAGTATTTAGAGAAACATATTACTTTACATTTATAAAAAGAAACCCTGCTTCAAAGGTTGTGGCAGAGATTTATCTGGCTGCAATCTTGCTGCTTATGACCCTGACAAGATGACACAATGGGAGCAGGAACAGAATTCTGCATCTTGGTGCATATCCTTTAAAACATTGATGAGCTGGTGCTGCACTGTTGATTCCCTTGTATTTAGGAGGAATCATCTGCTTTTATGGAAACTCTGTTGCTGTTCCAGATCTTGCTAGAGCTGATTCATGTGGGCAAAGCCTTTATGGCTGCTGATGCTCTTTGTGTTGATCTACTTGGTTTGTAGTATCAGCTGCCTTGGGATATGGTTTGCCTTGAAATAGGAGTCTAATCCCAGTAAGTAGCACTTAAAATGCTGAGGAAACCTGGAAACAAAACACAGCTTGTAGCTAAAATGCTCAACTTGTGACAGCTGACAAAGGAAATACTGAAATGAGAATTAGCTGCAGTGATTTGAGGTTTAATGTTATGCTTTGCTTGGAAAATCCAGTGTACTTGATGTGACCCCTTTTGATAATGAAGTTGTGGCTGAGCTGAACGTGGGAAGGAATGCAGCCTGTGACCGTGCCAGTGTTAACTGAGAGCTCTGTGTGGCACAGCTGCCAAAGGGGGACGGTCCTCGATGCTGTCACCCCGTGCTGTGCCACAGGAGTTCAGGCAAGAACTGGATCCAGGCAGAAAACTGCCTGGGGAGAGGAAGGGATCACCCCTGGAGCCAGATCAGCCGCTGGGCTCTGCGGTGTGGGGTTGTTTGAGCTGATGCTGGGGCTGAGAGGATGAAAATGTGCAGGGTCATAGAATCACAGCATGGTTTGGGTTGGAAGGGACCTTGAAGGCCATTTTGTTCCAACCCTCTGCCATGGGTGGGGACACCTTCCACTATCCCAGGTTGCTCCAAGCCCTGTCCACCCTGGCCTTGAACACTTGCAGGGATGGGGCAGCCACACCTTCTCTGGACAACGTGTGCCAGGGCCTGCCCACCCTCACAGGAAAGAATTTCTTCTTCATCTCTCACCTAAAGCTACTCTCAGTTTGAAGCTGCTGTAGTCTGGCTCTTACAGCCCAGCTGGTTCATCATGTGCTGCTCTCTGCACCCTGGGCTGATTCAGGCCCCTGATCCAGTCAAGAACCATCTGTTTCTGTGGGTCAGGGATGGTTTATTTTGGTTGTTTCTTTTTTGTGTGTATGCCAGGAAGAGTGGGACAGGTCCCATGTGTCCTGGCTGCTGCCAGTGTTGCTGAGCTGCAGCCCCTGCAGCACTGCTATCCCATTTGGAACATGCTCTGATGCTTTCTGCTCTGGGAAGAATGTCAGAGCAGTTTTCTCTGCAGCCTAGTGGTGAGGAAGGGGGTGTGTGTGTGGGTGTCTGTCTCCACTCCAGCGGGACCCACAAGCCAAACCATTTGGTGAATCACAGGGAGGCTGCTCTTGGGCTGGAATAAACTTCAAACGTGTTCAAGGCTCTGCACGGGGCTGTCAGGCTGTAATTTGTGTCTGGCTTTGCTTCTTCTCCTCCTCCTGCTGCAGTCTGAGTGGAAATGCAAAAGAGTCTGAAAGGCAGGCTGCTGCGGAAAATGCCTCTCTTTATTTATTTCACTTGTTTTGGTTTTTTTCTTTCGCAAAGAGAACACTTCTCCTGCAGAGCTGGCTGTGGCTGCAAAAGCAGAGCCTGCAGGGGCCTCTGGCTGGCCTCCAGGGATTGCCAAACAGAGATTCCTCACGTGCCCCACTTATGCAAAGCACAGAACTGGGCGCCAGGAGGGCGAGGGGACGTGGAAGGAATTTGTGTGCTGTAGGCACGACAAAACTGAGCATCAAAACCAGCCGGGCTCCGGTGCTGGCCCAGTCCAACTGGTTGGTAGGGGAGGCAGCTGGAAAGTGAGTCATGTGTGCAGGAAAGTCCCTCACTTGGCTGCAGCTTGCCGAGCTCTTCCTACTCACTTTCTCCACTCAGAGCACGCGCCTCCCAGAAAATGGGGCTAAAAACCAAGTTTAGGCTGGGGAAGGCCTGTTTCTCCCTCAGCTGCAGCCAAGTGACTCAGCTGTATGTCACTACAGACAAGCCATGATCCTTCCTGAGAAGCCTCATCTGGTACCTTATCTGGGAGGTTTATCTTCAGGAAAAACCCCAAATCTCAGCAGAAGCTCAGCAAGAGCAGAAGGTGGTAGGCAGACAGTGGCTGCAGCTCATGCCCTCAGTGCCAGGTCTCAGCTCACATCTGTGAGCTGGCCCTGGTCCCAACAGGCCGAGATATCCTTTGGAGTTTCCCACTCTTCCAAACATTCACAGTAGACAGCTGGTGCTTGAACTCTTGATGCTGCTTTATTTTGTTTAATTCCATTTTTAGGTGAGGAAACTAGCAGGCAGTATGGCAAGACCAGGAAAGCTAAGTCACGGAGACAATTTGTTAATGCCAAGTATTATATGCTATGTGCTTGAGAAAGAGAAAAAAAAAAAAAGGTCCCAAATCAATGGGAATTGGCAAAGCTCCAGGAAAACCTGGGCTAGCCTGAAATGTTAACAGATTGGGGGTAGAACCTGCTAGCTCCAAGCTACTCCTTCCTTCCCCCTGTCCTTCAGCTGCCAGAAGAAAAACACCCTGCCTGCTGAAATAGCTCTCCTGTTCCAGACAGTCTTACTTAACCTCCTTTTAAATATCCTTTACAAAGCTCTTTTTTTTGGTGTGTGTTTTCCCAGGTTAGTAGCTGGCTGCTGGATGGGAGGTTGAGGTGCCTCGTCAACACTTTATGTGCACTCATGAGATAAGGGCAGTGCACTGAGCCCTGCCTAGGCAAGGTAGCTTTAGAGCCAGAGTAAAGGTTGCTTGTTTAGTCTGGCCAAAATTGGGGGTGGCTTTGATTGGTCTCGTTGGTTCAGTCTGGGTGCACCTGGCTCCAGTTTGGGAATTACCTAAGAACCTGGCTCCCAATGGAGGTGATAGCAGAGGCTCTGGAGGCTTCAAATGAAACTCTTGTGGAGGGGGAAAGGCCCTGTGTAAGCATCAAGTTTTCCTGATGTGGTTTGTGAAGAAAATCACGGGAACTGGGGCTTCTTAGCTGGGCTTTTAAAAGGGTCTTACAAGGAAAGCAGAAATGTGTATTATGCTGTTTGGTGTAGCCTGGCAAAGTGAAACAGAACAGATCCACTTCCTCCTAACCTCTATGCTGCAAGTAAACCTTAAATGTTATCAACGAGTCTGGTCCTTGAAAAATGAACATGTAGGTAAGGACCTAATAAGGTAAAAACATGTGTGCCCTCAGATGAAGGGCAGTACCTGGAAGGTCCCCACAGGGAACAGGCTAAGCTGGGCAGAGGCCAAGCTCTTTAGATGGGATAAGTTTGTGTTATCTGAGGCCACAGGGGATGCCCAACTCCCCAGGCTGTGGGAAGCATCATCAAGGGCCCTTCTTGGAGCTACAGCAGGCCTTGAGTGTGGGTTTAGATGAAGAGGGGAGCTGGTCTGGCTGCTCTGCCCAGTCCTGGGGAGCCCACAAGGGATGGGCTCTGTCCCTCAGCTGAGCTGGTTGGTCTTAATTACACTTTTAATTACTGTTCATTTGGACCACAGGGATACCTGGCTGCCCTGTGACAATGGGGGCAAGGAAAAAGCAGCATTCCCACTGTGTCCCAAGCAAGATGGGAAGCATGGGAGGGGAAGCACCGTGCTGGCACACACCCAACATGATGTTTGGTTCTGCGGAGCCCTCACAGCACATCTCGCTATCTGAAGGAGGCCACAGGGGAGAGCTGGGGAGGGATTCTTCACTAGCAGTTGTACAATTTGAAGGAGAGGTAATTTAGGTTTGATATTAGGAGGAAATGTTTATTGCTGTGAGGGGGTTGAGGCACTGGCAGATGTTGCACAGGGAGGTTTGTGGACGAACCATCGTGGAGCTGTTCAAAGCCAGGTGGGAGACAGCCTTGGCCAACCTAGTCTAGTGGAAAGCACAAGGCAGCAGATTGGAAAAGGTGCATTCCAACCGCTTAACACTGTCTCCATGTCGGTGTGTGCCTCAATCAGACGCTGCCAGCCTGGCTGCTCTGCGTGGGGAGACTCCTGCCTTTGGGACTCCCACTGCCGCACGGCAGCTCCCTTGGAGGCAAAAATCGCCTTGAAGGCTTTACTTCTTCCCGGCCAGACACCGCTGTTAGCAGCGGCGGGGGCCGCAGGGGGCTTGGGGAGCCGCAGCTCCAACCTCGAACCGCAAACCCACGGCCGCCATTTCGCAGCCCCCTCAGCGGCGCCGGCCCCTCACACGCCCTGCCCCCCTCCGCTCCCGCCATTGCGCGTGCGCGGGGGGGCGGAGCGGCGTGCGCGCGTGCGCGTCCCGCCCCTATATAAGGGCGGGAGCGGGCGGTGCCGGCGGCGCCGCATTGCAGACGGGCTCGGAGGGGGAGCGATGGCGCGGCCGCTGATCCTCGGGCTCCTCAGCCTCCTCGGGCTCCTGGCCGCCGGTAAGCGCTGCCCTCCGCCTCCCGAGCCCCTTCCCCATCCAGCTCAGCCCCGGCGGGCTCGGGGAGAGCGCCCAGCGTGCGCAGGACGAGGGCAGCGCGGCGGGGCGAAGGCCGGCTCTAAAGCTGTTTGTATTCCCCGGCAGGACCCGCTCCCGCATCCCAGGCTGAGGGAGCGCGGGGGCACTGCGGGTATCAAGGGCGCCTTCGGGGTGGCTGTGATGGAAAGGCTGTGTTTGGCGGGGAGAGAGTCGCCCAAAAATAGCGCCGGGGCAAGGCAGGGAGAAGGGGGGGAGTCGCCGTGGGGATCCGGCCGTTCCCGCTGCTGGTGGGGGAATGATTTCCCCATGGAAGCGTGCTCGATGTGCGTCCGCGTCCCACACGAATCGGGCAGCTCAGAGCCCAGCCTGGTGGGGACGATGGGGAGGGAAAAAACTGTTTTTTTCCTGCCAGCAGCGCTGTTTATCTCCGCCACTTCAGGGATAGATGGCTGCTAATCCTCTTGCGGACGGCGGGAGGTTGCCTTTGCTGTTGTGTTTCTGCATTAGGATCTCCTGCTCCCTATGGAAAATTCCACTGATTTTGCTGCTCACCGTCTCATTACCTGTTGTTGCTGAGGTGAAAGTGATGGGGGGAATGGATGATGGTCTCCCTTTAGCTGTAGGATTCGAGGTTAGAACATGCAGTGCCTGTGTTTTGTACATTGCAGAAGCTTGACAGAGGTACAGAAACGATTCATAATCTGACGAGTGGTAATACACCTTTAGGCTGTGGGATGGAATAGCTAGAAAGCCCAAAATGATAGGATTTACACAGTGATGTGCACAGTTGCTTGGAGAATTTTCTTCTAAATTAGACTATTTAATATTAAAGCTTATTTGCTCGCAAGTTTAACCTGCATCATTTCAAAAGAAAAAAAAAAAAAGCCCAACTGGATGTTTAAAGGCCATAGGAGTAACCAGCTGGCGCAATGCAGTAAATAATCCTGTGAAATTTTTCATGATTGTACGTGAATCTTGTACTTTATTGTAGTTTAAATGTCATAAAATCATATGATGGCCTGGGTTGGAAGGGACCTTAAAGGTTATCTAGTTCCAACCCTCTGCCTAGGACAGGAACACTTTCCCCTAGATATACTGATAATATTTAATATGCTGATATGTGGACAGTTTAATGGGTTATCTCAGACTTTTCAGGCAGGAAGCAAGAAAGCAAATATCAGCTTTCACTCTGCATGTTTATGTGCTTTCATAGTGTCCTTTGAGTCTGCTCTGCACTGAATTAGCTGCCATCAGTTGCCACTCCTTCTGGGACTGCTTCCAAATCGCTGAAATCACTGCAGTTTCTTGGGCTTTGAAAGTGAAAAGGCTTCACCTTGAACTATCCACCAGCTTTCCCAGTAGTGTGTTTAGGGAAATTGTAATGAGAAACCAGTTCAGCAATGAGAGTTCACTTGGCCTACCTGTTAAAGGCATGTCATGCAGCTGAGGGCAGCAGGAGACTAGTCAGGCCTGTTTTTCCTTCAAAGTCACTCTTTTAACACAAATAAACAGCTGCCTTTTCTCACAGGGTTCTGGGTGCTCATTGCCTCACCTGCCGTGCAGATTTTCCTGAAGATTTTGCTGTGGCAGCCTGGAACACCGTTTCTGTCTGCAGAGCTGGCTAATTAGCTGTGCAAACATTCAGCCACCCTTGTCAGATCCTAATGGAGTCACTTGGCTGCCTTACAGGCCGTGAGGGTTTTTGGTTGACCTACTTACAGGGCTTCTGTGCATCTTCCCTTTAAGGGAGACACGGAGGAATTAAAGCAGGGTGTACAGGTCCTGGCATCTCCGGACTACTGATGTGCACTCTGATTATTCCTTGTCTTTGAGGCCAGGCAGGGAGGAGAAGGGCTGGGTGTGCTCTTAAAGCAGGACTCAGTTTCTCTTTAACTGAATATTTCCCCCTGCTTTTGCTGAATTAAAAGTTAAGTAAAAACTTGGAGGATATGATTTTTTCACATCCCTCCTCCCCTAAAATAGTAGACTTAAAACCTTGTAAGGAAGGCAGATTCAAGTTAATGTGTAATTCCTCTAGCAAACACCGGTCAGAACATGTGGGGACAGGAAATTTGTAGGCTGAGTTAGCCTGGCTTGAATTTTCTTGAGGATATGGATAAAGCAGATAACTGGACTGTTCTCTAGTTTGCAGGCTTGTTCTGCTATGAATGTGGTTTCTAGCAAAAAAAAAAGCCAGGCTGGTGCAGCCCACTGCTGCAGATGAAATTAGGAGAAGAGGGGAAGGTGTCTTGTGCCAGCAGTGGTGTGTCCAGTGTGACCAGGGCAGTGACTGTCCCCCTGTGCTGGGCACTGCTGAGGCCACACTCAGTGTCCAGTTCTGGGCCTTCACTACAGGAAGGACACTGAGGTGCTGGAGCATGTCCAGAGAAGGGTCTGGAGGGTAACTCCAGGTTGAAATTCAGGAGAAATTCCTTCTCAGACAGGGTTGTCAGGTGCTGGAATGGGCTACCCAGGGAGGCGGTGGAGTCACCGCCCCGGAGGTGTTCAGGAAATGTCAGAGCTGGCACTCAGTGCTCTGGTCTGCATGACGAGGTGGTGATTGGTCACAGCTTGGACTCGATGGTCTTGGAGGTGTTTTCCAACCTAAATGGTGCTGTGATTGTGTACAAATAAAATCTGTGTTTTCTTGGAGCAGTAACTGGCTCTGAGGCGCGGTCAAGCTGTCACATAGCGAAGCCGGTGCTCTGATAGCACAGCAGTCATGTGCCCTGTGTAAACCTGCCCTTGCACAATCCCCTCCTTGTTGGCCGGGCAGGTATAAATAGAAAAGGTTGCTGTTGGTTGTGTCTGGAGGAGCTGAGCCAGCCCTTGTGCCCGCCCCGGTCACGCCCGAGCCCCGGGCAGCCTTTCTGCACCCCCGGCCTGGGCTGTTCCTGCCGCAAAGGAGCTGCTCCGGCAGCCTCCGAACACCGAGGGGATGGGGAGGGTGGAGCCGGAGAGATAAAGCTTGTCAGCAAAACTGGATGTGTCACCTGATGTCAGCTGAGGCTCCCCGGGAGGTTGGGCTGTGCTATTTCAGGGAAGGCTTTTCTGGTGTAAAATGCAGGGACATCTTGGTTTTGTATTGGTGGGGGAAGCAGGAGCAGTTACTGCTGCCTGCCGTGGGTTTTTGTTTCAGTATCTCCTGTAGATCTCATTCTTCAAAGCAGGTTGGGACAACACCTTAGAACTCTTACATAAAAAGTATTTATTTTTTCTTAAAGGATTTATTCACTTTGTTTGGTTTTTTTTTTTTTTTTTAATGGAGCAGCTTTTAAGTGCAATTTGTTTGCTGCTACGAAAATATCAGAGTTCCTGTTGCAATTAAAAAGGCTACATTGAAGAGTGTGTATGTATTTTAGGGCAGTGCTTCTCTGTATTTGGTCATGAGGCGATGTTTGGTTGCAGTTGCCTGACAGCAGATTTTCCCAGTCTTTGTACCGTGGATATATTTGTCTAGTGAGAAAGGAATGATAAATGCAGGATTTCTGCAGAGACTCACATGAAATCTGTCCCCTGTGTCCCCCCCGAAAACCCCTCAGAACAAAAGCAGAAAGAATGAAGATGGACCACAAGTATGCCCCAAACATTTTAGAGTATTTCTGCAGGCATCTACTTCAGGGAAAAATGCTGCTCATAACTTTTTGGGAATATCTTAGCATACTGTATGGGGCTACTTACTCCTGATGACTGCCAGGTGCCCTAGAACATCCACTTATCTCTTCTGGATTCTGCCATAGGAAAGTCTCAGGCAGCAGCCAGCCCTTGCTTGGCAACACCTGGCCAACTTGGAAATTATTCTTTTGCAGCCTTTGCAGTTACCTGGGACAGTTTACTGGGCTGGTAGAGGTGCTTTTACTGTCCCAGCTCATCCAGTTCTCTGCTCTCTTAAACTTTATTGTGATTGCTTGTACCTACACACTTGCTTCTCTTGCCATCTTGTGTTCTGGTGAGCGAAGCAAGGGAGCACCTGAGGCAGAAGCAGTGTGCCAAAATGAGAATGAGCTCCCAGCTTTGAGGAAGAGCCTGGTTGTGGTGTTAACTCCAAACTCATTTCTTGCCCATCACGCTGGTTAGGAATGTTTCAAGTTTGGTTTTTCCTCAGTAGATATTGGACAGGAAGACTAATTTTTGGTTGGAATGCTGGTAACAGCTAGCCACATTTCCTCCATTTTTTCTTCAAATTGCCTGTAATCCCTCAAATGTTATGGTCACTTTACTGCCTCATTAATCTGGAGGCATAGGAGCCCTTTGGTAAGAGTTACTGGTGTGTGATGTGGTTACAACTTTTGAAGTTTTACTCATTAACTGACCAGAGAGGCTGTGGAGTATTGAGCCTTTCAGGTAACTTCAGGGTGGGGTCACTCCTTCACTTCTTGACTCCTTGTAAACTTTGGCGAAGGGAAGTTGATCCCTCTTGACTTCTTTAACTTAAGCACACTTTGCTTTTGCAAGTCTCAAAGGACATGGGGAAAAGTCAGCTTGCAGAGCACAGATGGCAGAGGCTGATGCATTTGCTTGATCTATGGTGTCTCTGGGAGATAATGAATTTTTTTTTTTTTTTAAGCATTGCGAGTAGGACAGCCTGGGAATGGCATCCTTCCTGATGAATAGATTAATACACTTAGGCAGGTTGGACTGTCACAAAAGCATGAGAGTTGTCAGCACCCTAAATGATCTTCACATTTTACTTCACTCCATTGAGTTGAACAGCAGCTCAGCACTTTCCTCATTTTCTTTTTCCAAATTACAGGTTAATTTGTCTGTAACCAAGGGTTTATCTAGCAGTTGGGTTTGGAGGAGGCTGGAGTCTTCAGGTTGAATTTCTTGGTGTTCTGGATGGTGGTTTTCTCGTTCCTCCTTTGGCTCTTTAGGGAATCTGGTCTGGCCCCTCAGAATCCCTGTTCGTTGACTCTTATTATATAGGGTGTCAAAATTTAAGTCTCATTTGTAGCTTCAGTGCAGCTTTGGAGGAGATTTCTTAGGATGTTTTTCTGAGAGTCTAGAGGAAAGAATTCAGACTGGCTCTCCATGGAAGAAGAGTGAGACAAATGCTTGAGGGAAGGGAAGGTGTTTTCCAATAAAGGTAATTGCCTAGCAATTTTCCTGTAGCTGTCCTTGCAGAATGGTAATCCAGACATTATAAGCTTCCTTCCTTTTAGGTTCCTGTTTCCTGGAGAGGAGTGAAGAACTGGGCTGTGCTTTCACATGCATGGCTCTATAAGCCAAGTGAAAAAGGTGATATTTTCTGAGGGGGCCATCACCTCTACTTCCCAAATTTGTGTCTGTGTGTTAGGATAAACTTGGTAAACCAAGGATAAACTTGGTAAAGCAAAGGCTTTTTTTCCTTAAATTGAAGAAGGCACATCTGAAGTGGTTCAAGCAGGGAGAAACCAGTAAAGAGGATGAGTAAAGGAACACCTTGGCCTTCACAGATAAACTTGTTTGATGCTCTAAAAACAGTGGCTTGCAAGAACTTCAGGAAATGGGGGGATAGCTTTTGGTGGGCATGACATGTGACTGTTGAAAGCTGATCTACAGAGAAAGGAGAAATCTATTAAAAAATGGATGACCTTAGGTAAAGAGCAATATATAAAATAAAGAGATGCCAGAGATAGCAAAGAAAGTAATTCCCTTGGGTTTATCTTTATTTGCTTTCTCTTGGGTTGCTGCTGTGCTGGGGATGTGCAATACCATGTTGAGGTGTTGCTCCTTTTGTAGCAAAGGCTATTTGGAGGGAAGAGTTAAAACTCAAAACTATTTGTTCTGAGACAGCACAAGGTCTTAACAGACTTCACTGGCATGTTTGCTTTTGTTGTAATATAAGTTAATATATGAGGGAAAAATTCTGTTTCATAGTTAAATAGGAGAGCAAGCTAAAAGGGAAAAAGTGGTAACAGTGGAGAGTTTCCAGCTCTTCTTTTCTGAATCTGCGGGATCTGAATAAATGGAGAGTTTTTTTAGCTTTGTTTCTGTTTTTTCCCAGCAAGTTCAGAAAGGGAGGGTGGATACTGTTGCAATGAAGGTGTATCGTTTCATATTGGATATAATATTTCAAACAAAAGTACTTCCTCATAGTACAGAACAAACTTGTAAGAATTTAACAATGTTTGAAGTCACTGTGGAAGGTGTCAGAAAAGAAGCCATGATTAGTGTGTGTCATCTTTGTTCTGTAGCTGCTCTAAAATGTGCCAGCCATGTGTGGCTCTAACAAACAAAATTTCTTAGTCACTGTCTGACTGGAAAGATCTGTACTGAAAACATTAAAATTTAGAGTTGTCTTTACACACAGCCAGCAAAGGTGATAACTGAAAATAAATATGAAGCATAGTATTTTTGCCATACATTTGGTAATGATCTATTGTTAAGGCTGTGAGGAAGAAGGAGCAAGACATTGTGTTGAAGCTGGTGCAGATCCGAGAAGTCATACAGTGGCAGGGTCTTAAAAGTAAAATAATCAAAACCTGAAAGCTCACGAAGGGCCTGATCAAACCAATGCAAGTTACAGCATGAATGCCTCCATTTGGCTTTAAAACACTCTCCTAAAACAAGAGTTTGAGAGACTGCTTGGAATAACTATTATTGGAGTTGTATAGTTCAGTTTTGTGGTTTACAGTGTGTTTCAATGTAGGAGGAGTAATTGTCTTTTGATAATGGCATAGGTTAAAAGCTGTGCTTGTAAATAGTTGGAAATTCTTGATTCCACTGTTTAAATTCCAGGTCTTGACTGACTTCATTCAGAGCTTGACTCTGCCTTCCAGAGCCTTCCTACCACTGTTCAGTGCCAGTATCTGAAAGGGAAGAATAACTTTCCCTCAACCAGATGTATTCTTGTTTATTGTCACCCTGCCAGAGCTGACAGCTCTTTGGCTGGCAACTCTGACTTTGAAAATTAACTATTCTTAGGGCTTCCAGATCAATAATGCTGGAGTTTAGAATAGGCTGTAAATATTTTGCTAACCATACATTATTAGAAGCTTTGAAGTCTTACTCCTGCAGTCTCCCAGGCAGTACCAGTGTGCTGTCCTGCTCAAGGATAATATGCAATAATGCTTTTTACTGGGAGAGAGGGAGACAAGCTTCAAGCTCTTGTGTAAAAAATCAGGCGTGCAAAGCACGTTTTTCTTAAAATAAATGGGTCATTCCTCTGAAGCCCAGTGTAAACAGGCTTTGTAAATCAACAGCTGAGAAGGCTGCAGAATGCCACCTATAAAGCAGTGTTTATCTGGCTGTTTGGTGAGTGGTGGCCGTGTACCTTGTAGATGCACTGGTAATTCAGCTTTAAATCGATCCTCTAATTGCCTACAACAGGGCATGAGAAATGGGAAAGTGATTGTTCATCTGCTGTAACATTACCAGAAGCTTCATAGATGAAACACCTGAACTCCTGCCTCGTGGCTGACAGTGTAATTTTACAGGGTTTTGTGAAGTGCAGACAGCATGGATGTAAAGAGAACACCTGTACAGCTGATAGATTTGAGCAGGTTGAGTTTATGCTCTGTGTTTTTTTAAAATTTTTGTAAAGTTTGGCAGCAGTGCCTTGTAGGCTTGGACCGTGGTGGATTTCTTTGGAGCCTGCCTGCTGTAGGATTTTAGGAGTTGTTTCTTGATTGGTTAGTGCAATGTAGGGCATTGTCTCCTGAGGAAACAGAGCTTACTGACACACAGGATGGTTTTAGAAACTGGGAGAAGTTGGGTGCCAGGTCCAGACAGCACAGTTAAAAAAATAAAAAAGAAGCTTGGAATGTCAGTGAAAACATGCATTTGATTCACTTGTCCTACTGATTGCTCATAGGGCAGATACTTTACATTTCTTTACCAGGACTATCCAGAAAAGATATTCTGTATCTTACTTGAAAGCTCTATAGGTTGCATGGCATTCCCCACAGGATGGGAGGTAATGTCCCAAAAAGGACTGGTACATTTTCTCACACCCACAGATTTTTCTCTACACTGTTGAAGACCTAACCAAGAGAAAAAAAATGAAGTCTAAATAGATTTAGGGGGTTTAAAAAGTATGATGGAACATTCCTTAAGACCATTCTTAAAGCTTTCTGTTTATGGTCAGTGTTTTGGTCTGTACCTGCTCTTAAGTCTTGCATGCAATGTGTACATTGTTGTGGCTCCTAATCTAAAATCTTTCCTCACTCTCTCACTTGCTGTGTGAGAACAGGATGCTTCATGTGGGAGGAGGAATGCAGACAGCAATCACAAGCTGGTGCAGAGCTGAAGTGCCAGTAGGGCAGGAGAACAGGGAGATTGTCACTTTGGGAATCAGCTGTCTGTAGGGTAGACTTCTGTAATGAGCAGTTTTTCTGTTTCAAATCATCTGATAGTTCTTGTGTGCTAAGCAAAGTGAGGTTTTGTATTTTGGGATTTTGAATTTTTTTTTTACTGAAGGTGGATGATGGGGGAGCAGACTGCTGAGGTGCTGAGACGGATGATGGGGGAGCAGACTGCTGAGGTGCTGAGACTCAGGAAGTTCAACCTTTACGGCTTTTCCGGGTTTTTTTCCTTTGACTCTGTAACCTGTGTTTTTGGGACAGGTCAAAAACTTCTGGATTGCAATGTGCTTAAAAACATGAATAAACAGGTGGTTATTTTGGCAGCTGGAAAGGCTGACTCAGTTTGCTCTCTCTGGCAGCCGTGGCGAGCCCTGTGCTGTGGCAGAAGGAGTGTGCCAAGGGGCCGGAGGTGTGGTGCCAGAGCATTCGCACGGCGTCGCAGTGCGGGGCAGTCAAGCACTGCCAGCAGAACGTCTGGAACAAGCCTGCTGTGGTAAGTGCCGGCCTCTGAGAGCCCCCAAGCCCACCTGGGGCTCAGGTGGCTGCTTTCCACACGCTGAGGAAGATTTCTCAAGTCTCTGATTGGAGCTAAGTGCTGCATCAGACTGCGCCGAGGTTGCTGTGCCGTAATTTGGGTGTTGGATGGAGGTTGCTTTTCACTGCTCTGCCTTGCACAACTTGTCTGCTGATTTCTCCCGTGACCCGTTGCACAATCACCCAGCAATGTATGGAATGGAGCTAGTGGATTTCACTTGTTCCTCTCTATTATTACTGACTCCTAATTCAGAGGAGTCTTTTCTGAACTCGAGCAGTTATTACAGAAAGGCTGTGTATTTGTTTAGGTCTTTCTCAAAGGTTAAAATTCCCAGAAAGATGCACCATATGCTAAATTATGGGAGGCATGACAGTAAATAATAGCACAAATGTTACATTTAATGCAGCTTTTCAAGTTGCATTTGCACTAAATGTGGGGGCTGCTTTACTAGATGTAGCTGTAGTTTGGGTGTTGTTTCACAGTTTTCTAGGGGAGAAAAAGGTGTTTTACTTACAGATGCATTCAATCCACATTGGCTATATCTGTGCAGAGATACTTCAGTTTAAGGAAAAGTAGAGGAAGGGAAGAATGTCAGAGCACAGCTACAATGGTTGAAGCAGCCCGAAATGTTCTAAGATTTCTAGCAAGTGTGAACTCTGAAGGAAAAGGTAAAAGGAGAAGGTGTTTTGGAGCAATCAACTTTTTATTTCAAGGGACTGGGAGGAGGTGAAATGAGCAAGTGGTGGCATGCCAGCTTTCATACAGCATTGGTTTACTGATGAAACTGTATCTGGACATGCTTGAAATAGCCTTGCTCTTTGTTTAAAAATACCTTTTCCCACCCCGGCCTCAACCAGTATTTCTTCCTTAATCCCAGGTGTAACGTTTGCCCTTTGTGTTATTGTTCATACTCTGGTCTTACAGGCACTTAATTCTTTCTCCAAGTAACTCTCTGTTTCTCTCTCCAGAGCAGTATTCCCTGTGACTTGTGTAAGGAGCTTGTGACGGTTGCTGGCAAAATTTTGAAGGATAATGGCACTGAGGTAAGCAGAGCTCCTTTTCTCCTCCCCCCAAAATACTATTTGGCTTCAAGATCTCGTGGTGAGGGGGTGGAAGAATAATCTGTGTTGTTTTCCTAACATAAGCAGCAGATGTTGAAAGGTACTAAAGTGCATGGGGAAAGGCTTTTAAACAGCCCCTGCTGGTTTAGAAATTAGCAAATTCTAGAACCTCCCATGCCTTAATACATCCCTGATTGACTGTAGGTGCTTAATGAAGTTGTTCTTGTGCCAGTGGGGCACCAATATTAAAAGGTGGGGTACTGCAGTCTCTAGGAGTGGGTGGTTACACCAGCTGGCCTTTGCTTTGGTTTGTGGGCACTGCTTCCCTTTTTCTTTTGTCAACCTGTGGGTACTTTGTACAAACAAGTCACTGTCCCATGAGCCCAGAAATTAACTTGCTCCTCTTAATTGTAAGTGCTCTGCTCTGGCAAGGCTGGGCTGTGCAGGCCACACAAGCAGTGTGACATGTTTGTGCTGTGGCAGGGTCTCATTGAAGGTCCAGAACTGGGGAAAATGTGTCTGTGGTATAGAACCTCATTCTGGTTCTGCTTGTTGCTGCCTGGACCTACCTGAGTCCGAGGAGCTTGTTTCAGGCTTTGTATTGTGCATTTTGGGAATGAAAGGAGCATTTGAGACAGGGATATAATCCATCTCTGCTCACCTCATCTTTCATAGGATGAGATCCGCTCTTACTTGGAAAAGACCTGCGAGTTTCTTCCTGACCCAGGCCTGGTCTCTGAGTGCAAAGAAATTGTGGATTCTTACCTACCAGCTATCATGGATATGATCAAGGAAGAGCTTGTAAGTAGATAATGATTTTCCAATAGCTGTTAGTATTAAAAGTTGTGCTGCTGTTGATGATGAATTTCTCTTCTGCCTAAGATTGTGCGTATGATCCTTCAATCCTTTGTGGATCAATGATACTATTAGTTTGAAGACTCCTTCCTTGCTATGAAACATTCTCCCTGTCTTACTACATTGCAGCTGAATGACTCTCTACTCTGAACATTTAAAGTGACATCAGTTTGGAGCTTTATGTGTGTATCTTGTCTCCCCCAGGATAAACCTGAGGTTGTGTGCAGTGCCCTTGCTCTGTGCCAGTCCCTTCAGAAGCACCTTGCAGCAATGAAGCTCCAGAAACAGCTCCAAACCAACAAGATCCCAGAGCTGGATTTCTCCGAGCTGGCATCCCCGTTCATGGCTAACGTGCCTCTTCTCCTTTACCCTCAGGAAAAGCCCAAGCAGAAGCCTAAGGTAAGCCTAGGACTGAGGACTAAGGGCTATTCTGGCATGGACCGTATGTATAATCTTGGACTAAGTTCTACAGTCTGCAGAGGCAAGTCTTGTGCCGTGCTGTTGCCATCCAGGACTGTGGTAATCAAGCAGATCTTGTGGAAACAATTTCTTCTGAGAGAGAGCTTGGCACCAGAGTTCAAAGGAAGAACAGCTCTTCCCATATTTTGAGCAACCTGCTAGCTGTGCCCTTCAGGGGATGCATTTGTCTCTGAATGCGAGGGTGACAGACTGGATTGGAAAAGAACAAATAGTTGACAAAGGGGAATAGATGAGGCAATGAACTTGGGTGAAGAGGCTGAGTGTTGACAGCAAGCCAGGGTGTGGGAATTGAGCAGTGAGTGGGCTGAGAACAAGCTGCTGTGGGTGGAGCAGGTAAGATCTATGCCACATTTAGAAACCTCCCCACTGTGGTCTGTAACAAAACCAAGAGATTTGAAGATTGGGTATCTTAACTATTATCTCAGCTTTGGAGCCAAGTAGGTACCTAATCTCCATCTAGTGGCTGCTGCACACACCAGCAGTAGCTTGTCTGTCTCCCTACTAGCTGAGGCTTCAAAGTATTGAAAGTAGTGTAGAACCTCATTCTAGTTCTGCTTGTTGCTACCTGGACCTACCTGAGTCTGGGGAGCTCGTTTCAGGCTTTGTATTGTGCATTTTGGGAATGAAAGGAGTACTGAAATGAATACTCCAGAGTATTTATTAAGGTTTGTACATAGCTCAGAATAGCTTGTAAAACTTGATAGTTACAGGAGCTTCTGAAACATGTCATGTGAAGCTGTGTCAACTTGAGTTTCCTTTCACTCTTTGTCCAGGCGAGTGGGGATGTGTGCCAAGATTGCATTCAGCTGGTCACTGATGTTCAGGAAGCTGTGAAGACAAACTCCTCTTTTGTGAAGTCTTTGGTTGCTCATGCCAAGGAGGAGTGTGACCGTTTGGGACCTGGGATGTCCGATATGGTAAGCTGTCCTTTTTATTGAAAAATTCTGTTCCTGTAAGCAAACATAAAATAGTTTCTTCAGTGCCTTAATCCCTGATCATATTCTCTATTTAGTATCACAAAGGAGAGACTGTTGCATGTGTTAACACAGTATAACAACAGCAGCACTGAAATGGTAAACTTTGTGGTCAGGAAGGCTGGATGGGATGTGTGGGACTGGGGAGCAGGAGAAGGGCTCCAGATTGCTTCTAGCCCTTAAAGGCCTTTTCCACAAACATGGTCTGGGTGGGTAATGTGGTTGTAGCAATGGGGGCTGGGGCTTTTTGTCCTGAGAGGAAGAGGTTAAGCAGTTACCTGTGCAGCAGTTTTGTAACCTGAAATGCCATCTTGTATTTGGGCCAAGCTCTGAAAGACCTGTTGTTATGCAGTAGAGCAGGTAAATTAATACCTTGAGATGTATTAGAAAATTCTAGATGGACTCTACAGTGTGAGTGGTTTGGTAGTCACGAGACTTTCTCTTCCCACTTTCTGCAGTGCAAGACCTACATCTCTGAGTATTCTGACTTGGCCATCCAGATGATGATGCACATGGTAAGATCAGCAGAGTGCAGTATTTGCTCTCAGTTCATTTTTCTGGCTTGTGCAGCTAACTGCGTTGGAAACAGGAAATATGCACTGCAGTATAACTTAGGGGAGGGCCCTTGCTCTCTAAGTCTTGGTGTTAATGCTTTGAACTTGGTGGTTTTGGATATGTAATTTCAGTTTCAGGATGCTTTTTTTAGCACGTTTCCTTCCATTTTGTAACCACTTTGCAGTGCAAAAGGCACTCTAATCCTTTGAAATATGAAAATACATTACACGCATTCCTTTATATTCTTTTATCTCAGTCCTGTGCTTACACCACCTTCCCCTCTCCTCCAAATACTGTGTTAAGGATATTAGAGTTGCTTTGTCACAGTATTGCAAAATTAGTTCACATGTGAGAGATAGGGTGTCTCCTACAAGGAAGGCTACACATCCTTCTGGAATTGCTGTCTGAAGGTTCCTGCTCTCTGGGCTCTTGACAGGAGCCATGGAAAGTGAGTGCTACCTTCTGCAGCAACATACATTTACCTCATACACAGCACCTCTTTATCCAGGGAGTTGAGTGCCTTTAAAAAACACAGCTAAGCCTTTCCTTAGTGCAGTCTCTAGGTGCCACAGGTGACATAACAAACTACAGGTGAATATGTGGCTGGCTTGAACCTGAGTTTGGCAACATAGTGGCCTTTTCTTGTTTCCAGTTGCTATAGGCCACTTAGAAGCTCATCCTGTTTCTTAAACATTTGGGGGGGAAGTCAATGTTTGTTCCAAGAGCACTGAGTTTCTCCTTCTAAGCATTGCGATGCAGTGTGTTGTTAATAGCTGAAATTGGAAAATGACTACCCCTTGTGTGCATCTGAGTGTTGTCCAGACTCTCTGGAGGTAGTCTTGCCCAGGATGCCTTAATAACTGCAGATGAATAATGCTGGTTATCACTGTGCAATTAAATGTGAGTTGCTGTAGCTGAGGATCTTTGGGTTGGGGACCGTGTCATGTTCCATTATCTTCGTGGAAAGAATATATGCAGTTCCAAGTGCTTGATGTGTTTTTTTCTCTTAACTGTTATCTTCAATTTCTCCTTTCTTCCTCTGTCTCCAATCTCCCCTGTCAACAGAAGGATCAGGTAGGTGAGCAACTTGCCTGTGGTGATAGCCTGCTTGTAGTTCACCCTTTGCTCTTAAAGAGCTTGTAGTTCACTTCTTGCTCTCTTAGCTGTACACTTGGTATGACTGTGCTCAGTGCTGACAGATACAAGGGATATTTATGTGATTGAAACAGAGAAAGACTGAAGGCTTTCTCCAGTGCATCATTCCTACTTCCAGCTCCAGATACCACTTTGTGCTACCAAGATTTCAACTTGATTATGCTTTGGCCAGTAGAGCAGAAAATATCCTCCCTCTTATGGAAGAAGGATAGATGTGGAAAAAGCATCCCAGTGGCTCCTGGCAACTGCTGGTTTAAAGTCTGGGCTCAAAAGGGCTTGAGCAAAGCTGTCCCCAGGTCTTCCCTTGGTTAACCTTTAAATCTAGGACAATGGTATAGATGTTTGAAGTATATGAACTGAAAAGATGAAGGCTTCCTAGAGCAATTTGGGCTTTTAATTTAACCTGTCCTGTGGGACCTTGTGTCTGTCATCCCTCTGTGAGGGAACGTGTGTGTTTGTGGGTGTTGCTGTAACATTAATACCTGGAACTGCTTCTTACAATGCATGAACCAAAGGGCTTGACTTAAAGGTGCTGCCTAGAGTAGTCTGAAGCAGCACAGTGTCTCTGAGGTGCTGCTTTTGCCTGTGCATGAGATTGTGGCATGATGTATTAATATTAACTCTGGGATAAGCCTCTGCTGTAGGAAGCTTGGAACAGGGTGAGATGTGATCTTCTAATTACCTGTAGGACCAAGGGTGTCTTTTTCTAGCTTTAGGTGGGAAAATGCAAGTTTTGTGTCTCACTCTGTACAGCCTTTCTCACTTTGGGTGTACTCCTTAGAACAGTTTGCCTCATGTCTGGCATTTCTTTGTGCATTTAATAATGTGTGTACCAAAAAAGAAATGCATGAATAGTGTATTTCTTTGAGAAGGAAAGCCTTTTTACAGACTTGGTTTCTGTTTGCTGTTTTCTCTTACTGTGAGAACACTGCAGGTTCAAGTGTTGCAGTACAAATGGTTAGGCTTGGGTTTTAACAAGCTCAACTTTTGTTTCTTGTAGGCTGTGTTCAGTAATGCGAGAAACTGTTTCTGTTTGCAGAATGTGATGTTTCTGGCAGCTTTAAAGAAGGTAGCTTGTGGATGAGGAAAGAGGTTCTTCTAGGCATTTCTCTCAGCTTTTGGGTGAACTCTGAAGTCAGGATAATTGGCCTCTCCTGTGATTACCTAAAGCTGGGGAGCAGCTTTGTGGATGCAGCTCTGATGTGATGCTGCTGGTGGCTTGTTCTGGTGTTGGTAGCTCTTAAGTCAACTCCTTTTGAAGGGCTTGCAAAGTGTGGCTCGTGGGATGTGGTTTTTTAAATGGGGTTTTAAACCTCTTCCTCTTTAACAGGAACTGCTAAATTCCATCCAGTAGCTGTCCTGCCTATAACCTTACCAAATGCTTTGGCAATACGTGAAATAGAAGTAGTCATGAAACTTTGTGTTGGAGCCTTTCAAAATTTTGCTCTCTGTTCCTGCTCACAGGCTCTGTAGAAAGGCCAGAGACTTCTAGGCTTTTAAAAATTGCTTATACATCTCTTTCCAGCAACCAAAGGACATTTGTGCCATGGTTGGGTTCTGTTCTTCTGTGAAGTCTGTTCCCCTTCAGCCTCTGGTGCCAGCTCAGGTGGTTCATGAGGTGAAAATGGAAATTGTGGAGGTAAGATGGGCTTTTTGTACTTTGCTTTCCTTTTTGCTTTAGTGTAACAAACCAGGTGAAAAAGATGAGCTTTCATGCACAGAATAATCCAAGTCTCCCTGCATATAAATTCCTGGCCTTTTCTTGTTTCTGATGCTGATTTGTGAAGTAGGAAAGCTGATTGATTTGTTTGAACAGCAGAGCCTACACTGAGCCAGAGTTACAAGGTAATGCTTCAGGATTGAAAGGGGAACTCTTGTTCCAGCAGTTCTGAATGATGCCTTAAATGTAAACTCTCAGTTTGAGTTTTGCTCTTTGTTTGGAGTAATACTTTGATCCCTTTTAAAAATGGGGCAGCACTCTGCACATGCAGATGAGGGATCAGAGTCAGAATGCTGAAGCTCTTGAGCTTGAAGAAGCACCTTGGCTTCCCCAAAGGCTATTTTTGGAAACAGGAGGCTGCTCTTAATTCTAGAAAATGTTGTCCTCCATTAATGTGTTTTGGAAACCACTATATATTTCCCTTGACTTCTGTCTCTGTGGGATTGTTTATTTCTTTGTGTCTACTAAATTCAACTCCTTGTACAGCCTGGGGGTTGTAGTCTGAAAATTAGTCATACAAAATGCATGCTCATTCAGACAGGCTTTTTACTGAGACCTTTGAGGTTGGTTTTGGGTTCTGTATGACCTTTTGAATACAGCCCAAACTGAGCAGCTAGATAAATGCTGTTAGGAATTGTCCCTGTCAGATGTGATCTAGTGCTGATTTATTGTGTGTGTATTTCTTCTTCTGTGTACTCAGAAGGCCTCAGTTCAAGAGAAGACTTTTTCCTTGTGTGAAATCTGTGAGACCATGGTGAAAGAAGTGACTGGCCTCTTGGAGAGCAACAAGACAGAGGTGTGTGAGTGGTGGGCATTGTACCCCTTCCACCTTTGGCTGAGACAGAGCTGCACTGAAGGGGGAAGGAAAATCAATTTTATTGCCTGTTTTCACAACAGCAACATTTCTATCCTGGATGGGAAAGGTGTGGTTATGAACCAAGTCAAAAATTCTCTGCCTCATTTCCTCCTCCTGCCCTGTGCTTCAGGAGGAGATTGTGCATGAGATGGAGGTGGTGTGCCGCCTGTTCCCGGGGAGCGTCAAGGACCAGTGCAAGGACTTCATCGAGGTCTATGGCCAGGCTGTGATTGACATGCTCTTGGAGGCAACAAATCCTGAAGCTGTGTGTGCCATGCTGAAGTGCTGTGCAGCCAGCAAGCTTCCCCAGCAGCCAGGTGGGTGATGAGGGGGTCTGTGGTGTTCAAAATGAGCTGGTTCACCTATGATGAGATCTCTTTTGAGGACACTGCTGATATTCCCTCCTTTCTTCTTTTTCTCTTTACCTAAGCACTGATGTTTGGTTTGTTTTTATTTCCCTTCTCAGTTGTAGTGAAACCTGCAGGTGGCTTCTGTGATATCTGCAAGATGGTGGTGGCTTATGCAGACAAAGAGCTAGAGAAGAATGCCACGACAGCTGAAATTGAAGCTTTGCTGGAAAAAGTCTGTCACTTCCTGCCAGAGTCTGTCAGTGAACAGGTAAGGTGTTTGTGCTGGAGGCAGACTAAAAAGCCATGGTCTTGGTGGTTGGGAGCTGTCCCTGTTGATTTGTTGGGTTTACATAGGTCCTAACAGTGACAGTTAATGCTTAACCTCATTTTCTGAGTGTTTCATCTGATATTTTGTCTATATATTAATTTTAGGTCCATCTCTCAAGTGTCTCTGCTTCTGCTATAAATGTCCAGGTACTCCTAACAGAGGTCTCTGTGTTTGGCCAAATGCCTTGTCTCTGGCTGGAGACAAACTGTCCACAGGTGCAGCTGGGACTGGCTTGTGTCCAGCAACCTGATCCTTCACAGCTTTTTCCCTGTATTAATTAGCACCAAAGCATAGCAGCTTCTCCTGTCCAGTAGAGCAAACAAAAAAAAAAGGGGGAAAGACTTGATCTGAGGCAGTTGAATGACCTTGCTGTGTGGCAGCCTGCCTTCCAGTTAGGGCAAGGCAGATGGAGATGAACAGAAGGATGAAACACAGAATCCTGGAATGGTTTGGGTTGGAAGGGACCTTAAAGACTATCTAATTCCAACCCCCCTGTCATAGGCAGGGACATCTTGCACAGAGAGTATTTGGAAAAGCTAGAGAGCAGCTTCTCTTGTTGGTTTCTGTAACAGCCTTCTCTGCTAAAGGCTGGGAGGAGTTTGGGGTGCAGGGGGATTATTTTTGCTCAGTTCCCATCCTTGGGAGTTGGCAGTCCCTTTAATAGATGTCTGCTTTAAGGGTCTGAATTGACTGGCTGGATTGTTGTACTAATTTGCAGTCAGGAAAGGTTTGCCTGGAAATCCTCTGAGAACAGTGGAAGGTTTTTTTGGTTTTTTTTTTCCCTCAACACTGATCCTGCTTGGGGGATTAATGAAGTAATTGAAAGTAGGCTGGTGTAATTCCAGTGGGACACCTGTTAGACCACTGATATCAAGATTTACCTGAAAATCTTATTAGGTGGCTGCTGAGTGTCAGCAAGTGGCAGCTGCTTTTAAGTTTGCTGGAGATAGAATATAGAGGCTTAAAGCAGCTGTGGAACAGCTCTTCCTGCTGTGAGGCTGTTTAATAGCTGTGGTTGGTTTATTAATTGGTGCTGTTTGTCTCTGCTGAGAGCAGCAGCATGTTCCTCAGCTCTGGAGCCTCTCCACTAGAGGGAGAGAGGCTGTTCTGGCAGGCAGTGCTCCTGCTGCAGCCTTGTCTGAGGAAATAACTTGAGTGCAAGTGCCTGGGAGTCCTTGCTGCTGTCCTGCTCAGGAAGTTTGTCTCCAGCTGGTTCCGTGTGCTTCCCTCTTGAGACAGGCGTGATCTCCACGATCAGAGATGAAGCTTTGCAGTCAAAGCTTCTTCTGCTTGGTTCTTTTCCCAAAGCCTGTCCTGTTTGGTTCTTTTCCCTGTGACCCCTTATCTCCTCATAGTGTGACAGCTGCAGGCAGGTATGAGCTAGCAGAAACAGTGATGTAGTTGTGTGATTAGTGCCTGACTCCTTTGCCTTGTGCAGAGCTCAAGCCTCTGCTCTGTCCTTGTGGAGTGTGTTGTCGGGGTGTTCAGGGTAGCACGCAGGCCTGCCTGCTGCAGAACCACACATTCCTCTGCTTTCAGAGGCTCCAGCAGGAGAATCTCTCACCCTGTGTTTTGTTACAGTGTGTGCAGTTTGTGGAACAGTATGAACCCGTGGTTGTGCAACTCTTGGCAGAGGTGATGGATCCCACTTTTGTTTGCACTGTAAGTATTGCATTTGGTTTTATTGAGGGCAGGCTCTGATGCAGTCCTGCCTACTGTCCTGGGTGCCTTTCAGTGCCCAGCATGCAGAAACTCTGCTGGAATCAAAATCAGCACACTGAATGCTTGGAGCAAGCCCCTTGTGCAAGGCCTGGGGCTTCCTGAATGGGCAGCTGTCTGACTGCCAGCCCAGCACAAGGAAGGGCAGCAGGAGAGACTGCCAGGGGTTATCCACTGCTGAGGTTCAGTGACAGGGTGTGATGTGCCTTGAATGTGTGGGAGGTAAAGTGACATTTCTTGAGAAAGGTCCCTCTCTAGAAGATGTGTTTTTCAAAACTTGATACGAAGGAGTTCCAGTAACTTAGCTCTGCCCTGGGTCAGGTTACATGGCTGCTGGTTCAGCTGCAGGTGTGACCTCAGTGAGAGCTCCTGCAGCTGCCTCAGTGCACCTTCCACACTCCCTCGGGTGGAAGCTCACACATAAAGCTGGACTTGAGCTCTCTTGGTGCAGTTAGGGAGGTGCTGACTGTGCTGTTGCTCTTTTCCCAGAAACTCGGAGTGTGTGAGTCAGCTAAAGAGCCTCTCCTGGGGAATGATGCCTGTGTCTGGGGTCCGGGCTACTGGTGTAAGAACATGGACACTGCTGCTCAGTGCAACGTACGTAAAGCAGCCTTCTGCCTCCAGGTTCCTTCTGATCTCTGACAGCTCCTTCTGAGCTGTTTTTGGCTTCTGCTGTGCTTCAAAGTGGATGAGCTCCACTTCAAAATAAACAAAAGGGTACTAGTTTGGTTAGAGGGTGTTTCATAGCTCTTCATAGCTTTCTCAAAGCTGACTTTCCTCTCCTATTGGTGTCCCACGCCTGTCTGCCAGTATTTCAGAATCTCTAGTAAGGTACAGTGTCAGCTTTACATTTAGTCAGTGTTCCTGCAGCCAGCAGACCGTGTCACAATCTCTCAGCAGCCTCTAAAAATTGGCTTCCAGTGTTGCTTTTTCTGCCAGGCCTCAATGGCTAAGGGTCATCAGCCTTCTTTCCTAAAGCTCCTGGCTGGTGAGGTTCAGGATGTTATTTATTCTAGTCGTCTTTGAAATCACTTACTTTAAGAAAAGCAGTTTTGCTCCCAAGATCTTGGCTCAGGATAAGGTGTTGAACTGCTTGTTTGCAAACTGGCTTTTTTCCACTAATATCAGCTATTTCTTCCCCTTTAGGCTGTTGATCACTGCAAACGTCATGTGTGGAACTAGAAGAAGAATTTCCAGTTCTGAAAGTTTGCCATGGCTCTTAGGAAATGTGGGCCGAGGTTGGCGGAGAGCTGTATCTCACCTGTCCCTCCTCTCTGCCTCATTAACAATTTGACCTTCAAGTTCCTTTGTTGTAACTCTTCTGTAGCAGTGCTGCTGTTGAAGGATCAGATTTTCATTGTTGACTTAACAAAAATATTTCTGATTGTACAGTTTAACCCATTATGCTCCTAAAAATAGTCAGTGTGTTGTAGATTTTTTTTTTTTTTAAATTGGTAGGCTGAAGTGTTTATGTGCTGGGAAGAATGACAGAGATGGTGAAGTGAGACAAGGCTCTTACTTTTTAATTTCAAAAAAAAGAGCAAGATAGCAACTAAACTTTCAAATGTCTTTCTCTAGGCAGCATTGGGAAGATTTTACATGCTTTGCATTTTTAACATCTGGCTGGAATGTTTATTTTCTGTGTATGGGAACTCTAAGGGATAATGTTGAATCTAGGGATCCTTTCGGCTGGAATTTTCAAAGCTCTGCAGATGCAGAGGAGTGGGCTTTGTGTGCCCAGCTAACTTTCAAGGTCACTGGTAATTAAAAAGATGCATTGGAGTGATCAGCCTTTTGCATTTGAGTGACCACGCTTGTGGCTCATGGCGTTGTTATAGCTAAGGAAAACCCTCCCTCGGCCTTTGATCACATCCTTCTGATTTCCTTGCACTGCTCAGTCCCAGCACGGGTGTTCTGCTGCCAAGCCCAGTCCCGTGGGATGTCAGTTTCCTGAAGCATGCTGGTGTACCTGAGGAATGACTCCCTTTTTTCTTATCCTAGTTGCTCAATTCTGCTTGGTCTTGCAGCTTCCCACAGGCAGCCAGCTGGGTGCTGAGGAGGAAGCATGAGCTGTCACTGGAGGATGGAGGAGGATCAAATCAGCAGGAGATGGGAATATGTCAAAGGGAGTTCAGCACTGAGGGTGGAAATTGTGGAAAAACGGGTTTTATTGTAACCTGTTTGTTCCCTGATGTGCTTTTTCTCTCACAGCACATTTCAGTCATCTGAAACTTGAGAGGTGCTGTGAGGCCTGGGGGCACCTCCCACTGCTGCCCACCCACTCTCACTGACGCCCTTCTGAGTAACTGGAGGTATGAATTGTTATCCAGAGTTCCCATTTCTGTTGGGAAATGCAGCAAGCAGAGATGGCAGGTGGTAGGAGCACTAAAGTGGCTATTTAAAGCTCTGCTGGCACACTTGACAGCCTGCCTTTCACAGCTCTCTGAAATTCCACTTAAATGGCCTAAAATCCCCCCCAAAAAAACCTTCAAGGCAGGCTTGCTACCCTGGGAACATGGCAGGCCCTTGATGTGAAGGGTCCTTGGGGTGAGAATCCTGCTTGTGTTGCTTGGGACAGACCTGGCATTGGCTGTGCACTTCTGATCAAGTTAATCCCCAAAGCAGGGGCACTGAAGTAGCTCTGAGGAGACCTTTGGGAAGGAGCAGCTGGGCAGATGTGGAGCTTTGAAAATTCCAGTCCTCTTCAGAAGGATGCTGGTAACTCCTGCTGTTCCTGTGGTGTGTGGGGCATGCAGGAGCTCCAGTAACAATGCTGTAGCAGCAAGTGGAGTATTTTTCATTGGAAAACCACTGGACTGCAGGTTTTTAGTTGATCTGTGTGCATACTAAAAGCCTGACCAGTGCTGACAGATGGCAACAGGGGTTGTTCTCCCCTGTTTCCTGAATACTGAAGCACTCATGGCTTTAAACAAGAGGAAAAGAAAGGAAAATTTCCCCTAAAGACATAAAATTTCTGCAGCTTTCTGTCCTGGCAGGCTTGTGCAGTGGTTTGGTGGTGTATGCTAGCTGGGGCAGATGGAGCAGATAGGAGATGGGCTCTGTCCCTTGGGCAGTGCTGCTCTGGAGGGATGGGTTGTGTGACACCATGGCACGGAGCGTGGCATTTGGTGTTTTAAACTGGATGGTGTGGATCTTTCTTGGGGGGAGGTGGGGCTGCACTGACAGCTTGGCAGGTTGGTGGGAAGGTTTTATTTTCCTGGGGTTTTTAGTAGGATTCATGCTGGGCAAGCTGAACCAGGGGAAGTCCTGTGCTGCTGCTGGGAGTCCCTTTAGTTTTCTCCCTTCCTGTGGACCGTGGCACCCGACCTGCTTGAGTCATGCTGGGGGGACACTGTGCAGTTGCTTTCTAAAGAACATTGTCTTGATTTTTTCTCTTTTTTTTTTGGTTTTTTTTGTTTTGTTTTTTTTGCACAAAAGCTTCCTTAATGAACAATAAAAACTTCTGTAAACCCATAAATTGGCGTGTTCCGTTCTTTTTCTCCGTGGCAAAGGTTCTTGTGGAGGTTCCCCTTGGCTGCTCGGCCAGGAGAAGGCACATCCCAAGGTGTCCCTGGGAATCTGGGACTGAATGGATTCAGGTTCCCATTACCCTGCGTGTCCCATCAAGCCTTTGTTCTGCTGAGCAGGGTTGCAGGTGGAAGAGGCTTGCCTGGGATTGCTGCCTCTCTCTTCCCTGGACAAACACAACGCCTGGTGTGAGGCAACAGCCCCGTGTTGCAATCGCTGCTTTGCGCAGGCCAGAGGGACTTCTTGATACCGGCCTTCCCTGCTGACTTGCACTTCATGTGGCTTCCCCTGTGTCCTCATTCCCTGCTTGATTCCAAATAAAGTATAAAAATGTCATTCAAAGGCAGAGAAAGAAAATATAAAAGTGTCATTCAAAGGTGCTGTCACGTGGCTCTGGGACAGGTCTCCCTGTGCGTGCCCACCCTCTGCAGCCAGGTTAGCGTTGAGCAGCAGGTTCTGGGCTGCTTCTGACCTCCTGGGAATACCTGCCTGGCTCTGGTCCCTCCCTCCCTGGTGATGATTTTATAATCAAGGCATAAAGTGAGGGGTGTGGTAATTGCCCTGCGTAGGTGTGGATTCTCACTGCTTCTCCCAGCCCATCCAAGATTCCTCAGTCTGGGAGCAGCATAGGAGAGGAACCAGCCACTGAGGACTCTTAGGAACGGCATGGAGAGCAAATGGAGTGGCTTGGTGCTGATCATTTCTGTGTGCCTGGGCTCCTACCAAGGTAAGGCCAGGCCTGGAGGTAGGTAGGATGTGGACAGCCCAGAAAACCGTGCTGAATCCCAAAACTGTTCCCGGCTTTGGTGTCTAAGCTCCATAATGTGCTTCCTCTGGTGTTGGAGTTGGGCAGAGGAGAGCTGGGGAAGGTGGCACCGCTGTCTGTGCTACCCACCTGGAGGTGAGAGTTGGAACTTTTGCCTTTAAAGGTGATCTGAGGGCAAAAGGGGTTTGTTCCCTCCCTTCTCTGGGATTCAGGCACAGCTGGTGGTGTGCTGGGGTGTGGAAGGAGGGAAGCTGTGATAGAGTGGGGGAGAGGGGCTGCTCTCTCTACTGCCCTTGGTTTTGGGGCCTGGCTGCCGATGTGTGAGCTGGGGGAAGAAGCTGCTTGGTTGTCACAACAATGTGACCGTGAAGCTGCCCTTTTCTTCAGAATCCTCACAGGAGATGCAGGAGGTAGGAAGTTGGCTCTGCTGTGGCTTGCTGAGCTCTGGGAAGGGTAATGGGGTGATGTTCTCTACTCACCTCAGGAGCCCTCTCAGCGCTGGCACTTGAGTATCTGTGAGCGAATCCTCCTGCAGGCAAATCTCTGCTGCCGTCCCTTAGTCATCCATCCCCTGCCAATCCCCAGGAACCAAGCTGGGGAAGGCCTGCTTCCAACCCCTGCTCCTTGCTTGAGGGCAGATTGCTGCTTCCTGGGGAAATCTCCCCCGGCATAAGATGAGCTCTGCTGTTGCAAGCAACCCCCCCATATTTTAGAGTGAAGAGCCTCCCTTGCACCCCAGTTACCCCAAGCTTGGCCCACTGGGCACCCCCAACGTGACGTGCCCAGGTTTTGTGGGAGCACACGTGTGACCCGGCCTGGGGGGGACGTGTCCGGGTGTTCCAGCCAGCAACAGGCAGAGCCGGAAAGTTCACCTGTGCTCGGCACGTCCGAGCCCCGCGGTGCCACCTGCCCCGGGAGCCGGCGGGGCTCGGCCGCACGGCGCGGGGGTGCTGCGGCACCGGGGACCCCGCGAGGCTTTGCGAGCTGGGAAAAGTGTATTTATGGTTCTTGCTGTAACAGGGGCGTGCGCCAGGCCGGGAATTGGGGCGCTGGGGCCCACGCTGCCACCCCCGGGGTTTACGCCACAACCGGCTCGCCAGGCTCTGCCGGCTCGGCCGGGGCTCCGTGGAATGCCAGCGCAGCCCTGCCAGAGCTGGAGCTCGCTGCTGGATCCCCCCCGAGCGAAGCCCACCCCATCCCCGGGCCTGGCAGGCAGGAATAGGGCAGTTGTGGCTGGCCTGGAAGCTCAGTGGCACGGGAGAATCCCTGCCTTGCTTCTTTGCCAAAAATGGCATCATTTAGTAACGCTGCTGCCTGTGTGCCTGGCAGCATGAGGCGGCTCCAGCACGGCTTTGAGACAAGTAGGAGAGCTCACGGGACACCAGTTGCCCCAGTTGCTCTCCCCGTGGCAGTGCTTTCCACCTGGGGAATCTCCCCCTGCTCTCAGCTGCTGGGTGTTATGATTAGTCCTAATTACTTTCTGGTCCAGAACTTGCTGCCTGACTTTCAGCTTGAGCAGAGTAAGGAGTCAGGGCTGAGCTGAGGATCTCTGCGAGCCAGGGAAGTGCAGGACCAAACCACCCGTGTCTTTTAGATCCTCCCGACCCCACCACGGGCTCTGGGCTCCAACGCAGCTCCGTGAGAGATGCTGCGGGACCAGCTCAGAAAAAAGCTGTGGGCTTGTTGTCTCCCGCCTCCTTGGTTTTGGTGCTGCCCCTTAATGCCTCCGCTGACTTGCCATTCCTGTTTGCCCTGATGCTGGGGCCAGGGTTGAAAAACATAAATATATCCCTCTCAGCTGATGCGGCGAGCGCGGCATCGCGCAGCTGGGAAGGTGTGTGGGAAGCCTGGGAACCCGGGGGGACTCGCCCTGCCCCGGGGCTCGCCTGCCCCAGCGCTGCTGTCAGCCCGATGGGGAAATCGGGGCTGAAACACCACCCGGCACCGCCAGCGCTTCTGGGGCAGGCGGGAATGGTGTGGGGGGCTGGGGACCCCTCTCCCCACAACCCCCAGCCCCAGGGGCCTTCCAGGGTGGCCCTGGGCACGCCGCAGTCTCAGGGATGAGCTGGAGGCGTTGATGAAATCCAGCATGCAGGGAAAGCGGCTTTGGGGGAGAAACCCGATAAGGGCAGGGTTGGGTGGAAGGAGCAGTTTCTGCCTTTGGTTTCATTCCTGCTCTGCAAAATCATAGGGCTGGGGGATAAAAGCTGGATGCAGATGCTCGGAGCGGGGAGGGTTGTGCTTTGCTTAGAAAAGCCTCTTCCCTAAGCTCTGCAGCAGGGTCTGTCTGTCCCTTCACTCGGCTGCTGCCCCCAAATTCCCGGAGCAGCTCCCGGCCAAAGCAAGGCGGCGAAGGGCTTGGCTTGTGCCTTCTCGCCGCCTCCTCCCCAGCCGCATCCTGGGTGGGCAGTTCCCGCTGCAAACAAACACTCGCCCCGTCCGGAATGAGTCCTGACACACCAAGGTGACAATTAAAGCGCTGCTCTTGCGCCACGCCGCCGCGCTGCCGGGGCGGGCCATGCCGCCGCTCCGTGATGGGGATTTACAGCCGGCAGAAAATGCTGTCGTGGGGAGGAAATAAAACCAAAAGAACCCCACCAAAAGTGGGGTTGCTCAATCGTTGCCGGGAGCCGTGGCGTGATTATCGGGCTGCCGTGCGGGGCTGAGCGCCGGCGCCCCGGGTTTGCCCGTTTTGCAAGATTTATTGCTGCTTTTATAAGCAGCCGCCTCCGCAGCGAGTCAGAGGATGCTGAGAGGCTGAGGATGAGCCCCAAATTCCCTTTGCTTCTGACCCTGTGACGGAAAAGCTGGCAGCCTGGCAAAACCGACCTTAAAAAAACATTTATTAATGAAACACCCCCTCCCCCCTCCACGAGTTTGGGACTGAGGTGGAATCACAGCAGGAGGGTGAGGAGCATCACTCGTTCGGTGTCTTGGGGTGCCTTGAGGGCTGACAGTCTCCTCTCCCCTCCCACAGCCGGGGCCAGCCCCCTCCACGAGTGTGGCGAGCGGCCGGAGGACTGGTGCCGCGACGTGGCCACCGCGGCCAAGTGCGGGGCGCTGGAGCTCTGCCGGCTCACGGCGTGGGACCGGGCGCTGGGGGTAACCGAGCTGGGAGCAGGGAATGCGGGGGGGCTGCGGGAGAGGCGCCCATCTGCCCCAAACACGGAGATGGCAGGAGAATCCCCGCCTGCCCTCCCCAGCATCCCGCATCCGGCAGCAGCGCGTCTGCAGAGCGAATGGGAGAAGCCAATGGGTGCCCCGGGATGTTCACACCGGGTGGTTTTGAGGTGGAGGATTGGGATCTGGGGAGGGTCTGGGTGCCGTGACAGCATCCCCACGTGTCCCCCCTCTCTCTCAGCAGAAGGGGATCCCCTGTCACCTGTGCCAGGTGGCAGTCTCTGTGGTGGGCAAGATCCTGCAGGACAACCGCACTGAGGTGGGTGTCAGCGGGAAGGGGGAGTGGGGCTGGTGCTCCTCCCTGCCGACCCCACTGAGGCCCTGGCCTCTCTCTCTGTCACCCAGGAGAAGCTGAGGCTCTTCTTGGATAAGAAATGCCAGTACCTGCCCTTCCAGGACTGGTCTGTCAAGTGCAAGAGGATGGTGGACACGGGCATCCTCGTCCTTGTCCAGCTGGGCAAGCAAGTGCTGGTAACGCAGGGGAAGCCCCAGGTTTGGGTTTTTCCACAGTTTGGGATGTCCTGGGGGCTTGCAGAGCAAAGGATGCTGCTGGAGCCTGGGACAAACCATCTGAAGGACAAGATGGAGAGGGAAATGACCCGGGGTGGGGGTGGGTGAGGGGCTGGGTGTGATGGGGGAGGTGCAGCCTCAAGCCCTCACTCCACCCCTCTGCTCCCCCAGTCGGAACCGAAGGTGGTGTGTGGGACCATCAGGTTGTGCCAGCCCCGGGACAGACCCATGGGGACCTTGAAGTATCAGCAGCCACCACCAGCTGCCACAGGCCCCACCCAGGACTTTGCTGACCTCATTGCCCCCTTCATGGCCAACGTGCCCCTCCTGCTCCATCCCCAGGATCTGCCCCATGGCGAGGCCCAGGTACTGTGGCACAGGCAAGGATGGTGCTGGTCATGGAACCATGGAACGGTTTGGGTGGGAAGGGACCTTACAGATCATCTCGTTCCAAACCCCTGCCATGGACAGGGAACGTGTCCAGGTTGCTCCAAGCCCCATCCAAGCTGGCCTTGGACACATCCATGAATTGTGCAGTCACAGCTCCTCTGGACAGCATCCTAAAGCTGCTCAGGGGTGAGAATCCCCTTAAAAGTACCACCTACTTAACAACAGTTAGAGAAAGCCCCTAAAATTTCTGCGGAGCTGAAATGACTTCTGGCTGGCAGTGTTGCCAATTTGGGGGGATATTTCAGGATGCAGGAGGGAAATGAGAGATGCTGGTCAGAGTGCTGCCCCAAACTGCAGCCAGTGTTCAAATCCCAGCCCTGCAAATGCACCTTGGGGGTGGGGGGATTGGTTTTATTTCGGGGGTACCAACGTGTCCCTGCCCTTGTTATCCTGCAGGAGATGGAGGAGGTGTGTGGGGACTGCCTGCAGCTGGTGGCGGCCGTGCAGCAGGCGCTGGGGACCAACACTGCCTTCACCTGGGCGCTGGTGGGCCACGCCAAGAGGGTCTGTGAGACCCTGACACCCGACCTGGCACAGCGGGTGAGGGCCCAGCAGGGAACCACACAAGGGTTTGGGCTGGGAGGGGCCTTAAGGACAACCTCACTCCACCGTGGGCCGGGACCCCTTCCNGGATCACCTTGACCAGAGGAGATTCCCAGATTCCGCTATCCCAAGCTGCTCCAAGCCCTGTCCGGCCTGGCCTTGGACACTTCCAGGGATGGGCTGCCTTCTCCTCCTCGATGGGAGCACCTCTTGCAGGTGCCTGCCCGGGGAGGTGTGGCCAGGGTCGGGCCCTGACGCTGTGCCTCCCTCCCGCAGTGCAAGCGCTCCCTGGCCGAGTACACGGACACGGCTGCCCAGCTGCTGCGCTACCTGGTAAGAGGCTGAGGGCTCCCCGGGGGTGCCAGGGGTCACTGGGTGCCAGCTGGGGGCCTGAGGGGCACAGCCAAGGGGCCTCATCAGCAAATGCTCCCTTTGTTTTTGTTAAACTCACTGCCTAATATTCCTACAAAATATTAATTTGTTTTCCCCCTCCTCTCTGTCTTGCATCTGCTGAAATTATGTTTTGTTCTCATTTTTTCTTGCCATTTTCTGGCCCCTCCACCGGTAGCAGGCTGAGGTAAGTGGGATCCACGTCCTGATGTGCTGAAATTCCCCTCCCAGAGGCCAAAGCCTGCCTGATTTGGGATGTCTCTCTCTCCAGGACCCAATGGAGCTGTGTGGCCAGCTGGGACTCTGTGCCTCCAACTCGGCACTGCCCCTCCACATGCTGCTCACAGAGAGGGTGATGCAGGTCCTGAGCATGCTGGGAGTAAGTAGAGACCCCCTCAATTCTGATGTGCTCCTTGAAATCCAAACACTGTAAAGGGGGAGCCTCGTTTTGTATTTTATTTCCTCAAGCACCATTTATCCGAGGTGGGGAATGCCTTACGTGGGGGGTGATGGTGGAATAGGATGAGGGTGGCTCTGGGGGGGCTTGGCATACATCCCATCCCCTTGTCCCAGCAGGACAGGGTGGGGAGCACTCCGCTGTGTGACGTGTGCCAGTTCACCGTGAAGACAGTCGAGAGCCTCCTGGAGAACAACGTGACAGAGGTGAGCCCCACCGCCGCTGGGGGCTGGCACGGGGGGCCAAGGGGCAGCAGGGAGCCGGGGTTTCCCTCTTCTGCCTTGTGCCGGCAGGAGCAGCTGGTGAACGACATCGAGAAGGTGTGCTACATGCTGCCCCACGGCGTCATCGGGCAGTGCAAGGACTTTGTCAACTCCTACGGCAAGGCCGTGGTGATCATGCTGCTGCAGGCCACCGACCCCGCCGCCGTCTGCACCATGATGCGCTGCTGCCCCCGCAGCGGGGACACCCGGCCCGGTGAGCTGGCACCCGACCCCGGGCAGCGGGGCGTCCCCTCCGCCGGGTGCTGATGTGCTGATGGCCGTGTCCTCCAGGGGCTGAATCCCTGGAGCAGCTGGCGGTGAGCGCCGGCGCCTTCTGCAACGTCTGCCAGATCGTCATCACCTACTTCGACAACGAGCTGCTGAAGAACGAGACGCTGGAGGAGCTGGGCGAGGTGCTGGAGAAGGGCTGTGCCATGCTGCCCGTGCCGCTCACCAGCAAGGTGAGCTGAGGGGGGACACCCAGGCCAACAGAACCACCCCCATGCCCCCGCCGGGCTCACCCCTCTCTCCCTCCCAGTGCCAGGAGCTGGTGTTGCAGTACGAGCCGGCGGCCGTGCGGCTCTTCGTGCAGATGATGGACCCCACCTTCGTCTGCACTGTGAGTGTCCTCGTCCCTGGGGCGGCCCGGGCCAAGATGGGCCTCCTTTGTCCAAACCTGCGGGCTGGGAGAGGGCTGGGATGATCAGACATTCCCCATGGAGGTTATCTGCCTCTCCCTCCCACCCTTTTCCTTTGCAATGCAGAAAATCAAAGCCTGTGACTCGGGCAAGGAGGATCTCCTGGGCTCTGCCCCCTGCGTCTGGGGCCCGCAGTACTGGTGCAAGAACATGGCCACGGCGGTCGAGTGCAGTGTAAGTGCCGGCCGTGTCCCCTCCCCGGGACCGGAGGGTGCCGTGCCGGCGGTCCCTGCATCCCACGCCATCCCTGTCCCTCCCGCAGGCCGTCGCACACTGCCGGCGCCACGTGTGGAACTAGGAGCCATCTCCCCAGCTGGCTGGACTTGCTCTGCCGTTTGGCTGGGGATCCTGGCTCCCTTCCCTGGGACGTGCCTGCACTCACAGACGGCAATGGCAGGAGCCAACCGGCCTCGTCGCGCCGGCGGGGCTGCGGGGAACCCCAGCGGCCTCGGCCGCTTCCTCTTCCACTCCTGGGGCTTGGATTTCCAAAGCAGGTTAAGGGACTCGTTGATATTTTCAGCACTAGGGATTCAGCCTTGACGTCTCTCAGGGTGACTGCAAAATCCCCAACCTCTATTCCCACCTCTATCTCCGTCCCCAATCCCTTCTCTACCTCTCCATCCCACCCTGAACCACTCGTACGGCATCCTGCAACGTGGATCTGTCCCCGTGGGCTGGGCTGGGTTCTGCTGCCCAAATGCTGGCCCCCCACTGCTGGCTGGCAGCAGCCTCACCTGAACATAAAATGAATGAGTTTGGGTGCCAGGATTGCCTTTGACACCCCCATCCCTGCTGGGGGTCCTGTGCTGACCCAGCCATGGTGGTGAGGGCAGTGGGGTGCTGGCTCGTCCCTCCACGCCGTGTCGGGGGGATGCCTGCAGTGCCTGATCCTGGGCGTACATGGGAGCATCCCACCACAAATAAACTCTTCCCGTGAGCCTGGCTGGTTGTGTCCTTCCTCCTTGTGCTGGGGGCTGCAATGGGAGTGTGAGCAAACCCGGAGAACATTTAATGCTTCCCCCAAAATCCAAGGTGCAGCAGCACCCAGGGTGGCATCTCGTGAAGATGATGGATGGAGGGGTGATTTAAAAGAGGGTCTTCTCTTCCAAAGGGGGTTTGGGCCTGATGGATCCGGGCAGGAAGGACGACAGACAGGTTACCCAAAGCCATAGACAGTGTATTTCTGAGTCCCGTAACAGACCGTGCCCGAAACTCTCCACAAGGTTACGACTGGAAACAAACCCCCGAACAAACAAACCCAAATGCAAGAGCGAAGGGGAAAGAAAAGGGCAACAAAAGACACGCACGAGCACTCGACATCCAGAAGCCCCAGTTAGTCTCTCTCTTTTTCGACATCGCAACAAGTTTTGGTAAAGCCAGCAAAATGGAGGAATGTCTTTGGGTTGGGTTTTTTTCTTCTTTTTAATTTTTTGGGTCTTTCCTTACTGGAAAGGGGACGTTAATGCCAAAAGAATTCGGCCTCTCCCCACGCTTCCCTGGCCCTCCCCATGCTCGTGGTCGAGGTGTGACAGCTGCTTGTCCCCAGCCTGTGCCCGGGAATGCTGTGGCAGCGCATCATCTGCATCCTCACTGCACCTTCCCCCCCCGTCCAGTCTGGACTCATCAGATTCATTTAGCTTTTCTTTTCCCTCTTTTGTTTTTTTTTAGAAAAAAAAAACTTTTTTTTTATTTTTTTTAATAAGAAAAATAAAAAAAATTTAATGGTTTCATGGATAAATGACAGGCGAGTAAAAGCATTCCGGTCCTGAGAGCCCTCTGCCGGGGCCAAGCTCTCCAAGGCTGCCGGAGCGATCTGCACCGGGTAGCCTGGACTCCTGCAGGGGAAGAGGGGGCCAAGCACCGGTGTCGGGCTGCCCCCGGCCCCCACCACGGCCCCCCTGCTCTGTGCTTCATCCCCGCCGGCCCCGGCTTGCCTAGAGAAGCAGCAGCAGCGGCAGCACCGCTCGTCATAACTCGGTGATCTCCAGAGGGCTCTCCATGATCACCTCCCGCATCTTGTGCAGGGGGGTGGACTTGGCCGACTCGGTGCGGGCGTTGTGGTCGCTGTAGCCCCCGCAGTCGGCGGTCAGAGTCTCCAGCGAGCGACCCAGCACCTTCTGGTCGTCCTCGGGCAGGCTGTTGAGGTCGGAGGCGAGCAGCGTGCCCGTGCTGCCGTGCACCACGTGGATGCCGTCGGGACCCTTCAGCTCCACCGGCTGCTTGTGGCGGAAGCGCAGGCTGCCCTGGCTGGGGCTGCGCTCCTCCTCCTCGTCCTCCAGCTCCTTCTGGATCAGCTGCAAGAGGAGGAGGGAGGGAATCACCACCGCGGCCACAGCAGCTCCTGGCTTCCCTGACTCCTGCAATGCTGGAGTCCAGCCGGAGGGAAGGGCCCTCCTCTTCTGAAGCACCCTCAGAGCATGGTGATGAGGATCACCAGGAGATGACCTCCAGCTGGATCGCTCCATCCTTGGGCAGATGCCCCAGCTCAGGCACCGGCTGCCAGGTGGGTGGTGTGTCCTGCAGCTGTCCCCAGAGTGGCCAAGGAGGAGTTTGGACCCAGGTTGGAATTTGGGGTTGTATGGGGGTGGAGAGGCAGGAGGCAGACAGGGAAAGAAGGTGAAGGAAGGCTGGATGGGGCTGAAGGGGAATGAGGGCATGGATAGATGGAGGGCAGAAGGGCTGAAAGGCATCTCCCATCCCACTGCTGCCCCCTGCTCTCTTCGCCCCTCGTTTTGCACCCCCATGAAATGTAGAAGGACACAGGAGGAGTTTCTTCTCCCCAAACCAGCCCTTCTGCACCAGCACTCTCCATCCCAGCATTTTTGCCTCAAAACCCTGTGTTTTTGAGGCAAAAACCAGAGAAGCAGAAGGAAGGGAAGATGATCCCCCACAGCTTTGGCCAGCCTTGGCAGAAATGGGAGCTGAAGGACAGAGCCCAATCTGCAAAGAGGGGCGTCCTCTCCTGGGGTCAGAGAGACCATGGGAGAAGGTGCTGTGTGCTGATCAGAGGAAGCACACGGAGTCGCTGTGGGGAACCAGCAGCCTGGAAAACCAGTGAAAAAACAGCAGTGGGAACCAATGGAAAACCAGCATCTGGCTTGTTTTGACCAAGCAGAGAGTGGGGGCACCACTGGGTGACAGGGTCCACGGCTACAGGGAGTGACCACAGCCTGTGGGGCCAGGAGGACACACTGCATCCCAGAGGGCACGGCAAACACCTCCCCACAGCCACGCACACCCCTCTACCTCCGAGACCGAGGAGCGGTCCCCCTGACTGGCGGTGGCCTTATGCACCATCCGCTGGGCAAAGAGCTTTTTCAGCCGCATGTAATCATCCAGGACCACCTTCAGGAGAGTGCCCTGGGTGGAGGGGGAGAGACTGTGGGTTATCCAGGGGAGATGGTTTGCTCAGAGGGAGGCTGGCCCCATCCCAGCATTTTTTTTTTGAGCGACATCACCCTCTGGCGCTGTGAACCTGGAAGGTGCAGCTGTGAGAGAAGACTCCTGCGTGCAGGACGCCTGCCCTCAGCGCTCACCTTGATGGGTCCCTCCCGCATGATCTGCCCCAGCTTGGCAATGTTGTCGTACTCCTGGATGGCTGCCCGCAGGTAGCGGTCATCCTCGGGCTTGGCGGCGGAGGGCTCTCTGCCGAAGGTGCCCTGCGGGAGGGGACAGCGGCTCAGGAGCTGCTGGGGGTGGCAGCCTCGGGGACACGGTGTCCCGGCGGGGCCGTGTCTCACGTGGGTGCGGGCAGGGCTGTTCCAGAGGTCGGTGATCTCGCTCAGGTTCTCCGGCAGGTCGTCCTCGTGCTCCGCCTGCGCCGCCAGCTCCATGTTCCTGCAGAAGGGGTCCAGCCACACCGGGTTGGCCCTGCCCGGGGGGAGGAAGGGCCATCAGGGCAGGCAAAGAGCGGCGTTATCCCTAACCCCGTCCTGAGCCACGATGCTGAGGCTGCACTGCCTCCTCCCGCCCCGTGCAGGTATGAATTTGGCTGCTCTGGATCCAGATGTGTGTCAAACCCTGCCCATTATCTCTGCTTACCCCAAACCTGGCCAGGATTGCCAGAGATGGAGACACAGAAGAAGGAATAATATTTTTTAGCTTAGAAAGCTCTCAGAGCGAGCACGTGTCCCAGGATCAATAATGCTCCATGCAGAGCAGAGCAGAACAGAGAGACACCATGTCTCCACCTCCTGGCTCCGAAACACAGGCATCCCTCTCTTGGGAGCAGCCTCCAGCCCCAGGAGGTGGCACTCACCCATCAAAGGAGTACTTGTTGGTGTTTGGCATGTCCATGATGTCCATGAAGCCTCTGTTCCCTGCAAAAGGCAGGGATCAGAGTTACAGGGCAGCACACTGGTGGGCTTAGCAGCGAACCATGGGGTGACACTTCTTTATCAGGGAGGGATAAAGAGGAACCAAAAAGGCAGTGAGAAACACGGTGGAGTGCGGCAGGTAACACAGAGCTGGATGCTGACAAAAGCCTCCCAGCATCACACCTTGCTGGGCAGGATCACCTCTGATATACACCCCAGGATATCCCCCATGTCTCCCTGTGACACCCTTCCATGCTCTCCATGCACCCCAGCTCTCCCATGCAGCTAGGACACCCCAAACACTGCTCACCAGTGGAGCCAGCCACGATGGCTTTCAATTTCCTCTTGTGCCTGCAAAAGAAACACAGCCAATTGGGGTAGAAAATAAGGAAGATGCTGGAAAGGAGAAGGACACACAGATTTGCAATGACCCTTCACACAGAGGGTGCATTAAATATTAAATATTAAATAAGGCTGGGGAGCTTTGAGGGGAGATGTACTAATACCATCAGTATTAAAACCATGCATTTTGGAGGAAGAGGCGTTGGGAAGCTGATGTCCTCCTTTGCTTGCCGGCATTTCCAGGGCCAGGAGAAGCCACGCTGGTGCCCCTGGTCTAAGGGGACATTGCAGGGGCTGGGCAGAGCCCTGGAGTTACTCACACAGTCCGGTAGTACCAGTTCATGAGGATGAAGAGCATGGCAGCCAGGAAGAGCAGGACGGCCAGCACGATGATTGCCATCTAGGAGAGACAGAGGCAGGGGGGAAACCCCCGGAATGCAGCCAGCACCTGCTGGTGGCCACATGCCCCGAGTTATACGGGTGGAACTTCTCTCCAGCACTGAGCAGTCCCCATGGGAAGGGACACCACCCCCAGAGGGCTGTGAGCAGCTCCTCCAAGCTCAGCTGGACCCTTACCTGCAGAGCTGAGAGGTCATCCGGTGCCCGGGCAGTAATGGCAGGCTGCACGTCCAGCACGTTGTAGTTCCTGAAGAGATTCCTCAGCTGCTCCTTGTTCTCGTCTATCATCTGAATAACCCTGGGAAGAGAAGGGTTGCTTGGGCACCTTGACATTGATCAGGGTCCCCAGGGAGCCAGGCTGGGTGGGGGGCCAGGGGACGTACCGCTGCACGTCCAGGATGCGGTTGGTCTCCCTGTTCACCACGTGGATCAGCAGCTCCGTCTGGGCAAAGTTCACCCGGCCTTTCTTGTCAACGTGGAACTGGGGAGAGACAGCAAGGTCTGCAGGGTGGGACATGGGTCTCCTCCTGAGCATGCCTCCAGGTGTGCTGGCATGGCAGGAGACCCTCAAGCATCAGTCTGGACACCCAACCTGGGGTGTATCCATCACCTTCAGAGCCCAGGGGTGCCTATGGTTATCCAGGCAGGACTTGCTCGAAGGAGACCTCCCAAACAGCATGTGGAAGGTCATCTACCCCCACAAAGCAACCTCCAAGGCAGATGGTTACCTGCACGTCGTCCGTGTTGACAATGGCACCCGTGATGTTGGAGAGCAGGCTGATGAACTCCTCCTCGAACTGCCTGACCTTGTCAGGGATCTCATTGATGATGATTTTGACCCGCTGGTCATCCCGCAGGATGTAAATCCCCACGATGGCCGTGTCATTGTGGCCCACCAGGTCATAGGCCATAATGTCCACCACAAAGTAGCCGGGGTTGTAGGCCGTGAAGAGGTCAAAGGTTCGCAGGATGCCATCAAGGGTTCCTGTGGAATGGACGGTGACAAGCCCAGGATCAGTGACCCCAGCCATGGGGACATCTTTGGCCACAGGGATGTCTCTGCCCGAGGCCCCATGCTCCTGCAGCAGGCAGGGCACCCACCAATGCTGAAGATGTTGGCCACCTCCTCGGAGTCATTGGAGTGCTGCTTGATGTAGCGGATGCCCAGGATGGTGTACAGGACCAGGCTGTTATTGCCCACGTCAGCGTCCACTGCGAGCACTCTGATCAGCTCCGACCCCACCTTGGCATCGGTGGCAACCCCTTTGAGGGAGAGATGGGAAAGGGACCTGGGGCCAGGCTGGCTCTCGCTGCCCCTTTACCCTGCTGGATTTTCCTGGCAGTATCTCTGGCTCCAGGTGCCCCCCCAGCCCCTGGCACCTCTTACCCGCCGTGTACTCCGACTTGGTGAACTGGGGGGACTGGTCATTGATGTCATCCAGGAAGATCCGCACCTCCTGCAGGGTCAGGTCCTCGCTGAGGTCCCAGAACTGGGCTCTTGCTGCCCGCTGGCCCCGGGGAGGAGCCCAGTTCCTCTGGCTGGATGCTTTGACGATGATGGAGTGGTACGGCTCCTTCTCCCGGTCCAGGTCTCGCAAGACCTTCAGCTTCCCTTCTCGGCTCAGCTGGAAGTTGCTCTCCTGGTTCCCAGCTGGGTGCAGAAAGGCATCCCCAGTCAGTCCTCTTTGGGCTTGGCACTTCCAAAATGCCACCTTGCCCGTTGAGCAGGGCAGAGAGGCAGCATGGAGAGGACGGAAATCCTGGGTGAGGGGTGTGTGGGGGACACAGAGCTGCCATCTCCACACTCACCTGCTATGAAGTAGTAGACGATGGCGTTGGAGCCCTCATCTGCATCCACCGCACCAGTGACGTTCCCCACCACGGTGCCTGGCCGTGAGTGCTCCGGGACAGAGAGTGCCTGGTACTGGGGATGATCCCTCTGCCAGAGACCCCAGGGAAAGGAACGTCATGAGCACTGGGGTTGCTTTAAAAGAAGTGAACAAATCCCACGGTGCTCCCCACCATGGTGACGCCCAGGTGTGCAGACTCCATCACACGTGCTCGCTGGCATCCCCATCCCTGCATCCCCTGCATCTCACCCCATTCACCCTGGTGCCTTACAGGTGGCCTGAGGAAGACGGGTTCATTGTCATCGATGTCATCGAGTGCTACCTGGAGCGGCTGCATGGTCTCGTAGGGTGGCTGGCCCTGGTCGCAGGCCACAATGATCAGCTGGGGAGAGAGGCAAAAGGGCTGTCCTGGGCAAAACCACACAGGCTGGGAGACATCACTGAGGCAGGGACAGAGGGGACAGCTGGATGCTGGAGAATTTTAGGGGGATTTAACAGGGAATTGGGTGCTGGCCCACCAGGATGCAACCCCCCTAAGACACTTGATAACCACCCAGTTCCTGCTAAGGAACTGTGTCAGCTGACACCATCCCCACCACATCACGTGCATCCCACCAGCCCCATCCTGGACCCACAGCCCTAAGGCACTGGCTGGCTCACGTTGTACACTGCCTGCTTCTCCCGGTCCAGCCGCATGGCCGTCTGGATCAGCCCGCTGACCGAGTCGATGCTGAAATACTCCCAGTCCTTGTTCCCTGCCCCCGTTTTCAGCAGGTTGTAGAGCACCACTCCGTTGAGACCCTCGTCTTTGTCCGTGGCATAGACCTCATAGACGTTGGATCGCAGGGGGATCTCCTGCTTGCACACACACAGCCCATCAGCCTTGGCACGGCACGCAAACCCCCTGCTCCCCCTGCCCCTCCACGCCCCCTTGGTCCAAAATCCCTTGGGTCTGGAGATCAGCAAGCTCCAGAAACCCAACAGGGGGCTGACAACATGGAGCCATGATCCCCTCTGGCCTGGTGGGTGGGGACTGGCTGAGGCAGTGTCTGGGTACTGGGGACTGGCTGAGACATGCCCTGGGGACTGGCTGAGTCAAGCCTGGCTTCCCAGAAAGGAGAAGCATCTCAAGTGTCAGCATTTCCAGCCCATGTTTATAAACACGGTCTGCACGCACCGTCTTACTAATTCCGAGTGCTGCTGGGGTTTCTGTTCCCCAAATCTGCCCCATCACCCCGCCCACACGTATGGAGAGAGGCTGTTTTGGAACGTCCACCTCCATGACCTTCTTGCCACGTGCTAAATCAAGGTCTTGTTGCATCCCCAGCGGAGATGGAGTTTGGATTTTGCTGTTATAGGCAGGAGTGCTCCTGAACACACTCCCAACATGCCATGGCCCTGCTCCCTCCCAAGGATTTACCTCCTTGATGTGCAGGATGGTGCCGTTGGGCGGGCGGACGAAGACGGGGCGGTTGTCATTGATGTCGATGACCTCGATGTGGAGCATGGTGGTGCCCCAGAGAGGGGGATGCCCCTTGTCCGTGGCCACCACAGTCAGGTTGAACCTCTCGTAGGACTGCAGGCGCCGCCGGGACGTGACAAGCCCGGAGTCTTTATTGATCTTGAAAGCCTCTGGGGACAGAGAAAAGCCCCACAGCTCTGGCTCAGGACACTGCACCAGATAAATAATGACTAGAAATGAGTATAACCAGCTGAAGTGCACCCCCCACAGCAGGCCAGGGGTGTGGGTGGTCTCAGGGCTTTCAGAGCATGCCAACCCATTGCCACATCCTTGTCTCTGGGACCTACTCCCTTGTCAGCCCTGTCTGTGCTTCACTCCTGCCCAGGCTGGAACAGTGGAGCCTGATTTCTGCAATTTCTCAGTGTGCAGATATACTGGATTTCAGGCATTATCACTATCCACCCACACCTCTTTGCCCTTCAAAGCCTTCACCTAAAGCTTTGCAGTGAGTTTGCCCCAAGACACACTGAAAAGTCCTGCTGGGGTGGGGAAGACAAGAGCATAAGCCAAGGCTGGGCTGCAGGATGAGGGCAGGCAAAGTCCTAATGTCCCACACCATGAGGAACTGGAAACTGCAGAGAAATGGAGAAAGCTCCACGCTTTCAGTATCGCTCCCAGGAGTCCAAACCAGCCACAGGAGATGGGGTGTAGGCTTGGTGCCTATGACTCCTTCCTCCTCATAACCCTCCTCCCTGGGGAAGAGCCCCCTGGCCCCAGCACCTACCCGCTCCAGGACCCTCGATGCTGTAGGTCACCACGCCGTTGTCCCCTTCGTCCAGGTCGGTGGCACTCATGGTGATCACTGACGTCCCCGCTGGCTCATTCTCGTAGACGCTGGTGCTGAACTGGCTCTTGCTGAACTGGGGCCTGACATCGTTGATGTCCAGCACTGTGATCAGCACCTTTGACAAAGCACAGCCAGCTGGGTGATGTGAGGCTGGGGAAGGCTGGGCAGCCCCTGGGGCCATACCCCTGCTGTGACCTGCAGCTCTGCTGCTGGAGAGCGGTGCCCTTCCTGCTATTTGTTTAACTCCACCAGCTGAATTCCTGCCTCCAACAATGGGGGCCGCCGTGGCTGGGGCACCCATTCATGCCACAGCACTTGCAGACAATAGTGTCACCCTCCCCTGCCCCTCCTGGACGTGCTGTCCCCGCAGCACAAAGCGCTCTGCACCATCCACCCCACAGCTCCTGGCGTCATCCACTCTTCCTTCTGCCTAATTCCCCCCAGTCCAGCCACTGGGGAGGAAAGGTGGGGCTTTAACACCTTCTTGCTGGTGACCAGCACCCAAGGGGTGATGGGAGAAGGAGAGCCCTACCTGCACAGAGTTCTCCCGACGGTTACTGGAGACATCCCCAGGGTTGTCCCTGGCCACGGCTGTCAGTGTGTATTGATCCTTCTTTTCCCGGTCCAGGGCTGACAGGATGTAGATGTCACCCTGCAGCACACAGAGACCTTCAGGTGGACCTCGTCTGGCAGAGCTGGTACTCAAGAAGGGGCAGAAGGTGAGGTGTGGGAGCAAGGCACAAGCTGGGACCATTTCAGCCTCCCCTCCCTTTCCCTGCTCTGTTCCAGCCTCGGTTGGCTCCTTACCGTGTTGGGATTTATCCCAAACTTGCCCTCTCCGTCTCCCAGGCTGTACTGGATGAGAGCGAACTGCCCGGAATCTGCATCGGTGGCCGTGACGCTCAGGATGACCGTCCCCAACGGCACGTCCTCAAAGACAGCTTTCTGCAACAGAGGGAGCAGCAGGACCGGCTCAGCCCGTGCTGTCTCAGCGGGCAGTAACCGAGGGCACAGCTGGCACCCAGCACTGGGCACAGCCAGACTCCCAACAATCTGCTGGCACAAAGCACGTGCCAGGCTTGGCCATCTTCTCCAAATGGCTGAAGCACAGGCAGAGGGAAGAGAAGGTGTCCCTGGAGAATGCCCAGCTCTGTGCTTGTCCTCACTGGGCAGGCAGGGCCCAGCCCCACACACAGTTTGACAGGGGTGCTCACCTGGTAGGACGGCTGACTGAAAACGGGGTTGTTGTCGTTGATGTCCACGATCTGGAGGTACACGGGGATCTCCGCGGATCTGCGGGGAGAGCCGTTGTCGGAGGCGCGGACGGTGAAGTTCAGCCACTGCACCTCCTCATAGTCCACTGTCCTGTTGGCCACAACCTTCCCTAGAGGATGGCAGACCCTGAAATGAGAAACCTGACCCAGGTCACCGCCCTGCCCCAGAGTCCCACCTCCCCAGACCACCAACCTGCCGAATGGTCTTCCAGACAGGCGTAACCTTCCGGAGAGAGGTTCAGCAGCTCGTAGGTGATCTGCCCATTGGCACCTTTGTCCGGGTCCACTGCTGAGATGGAGATGAGCGTGGTGCCCTGTGTGGCCCCCTCCAGGATCCGCTCAGTGAAGTAGGTGACCCCGAAGGGGCGGAAGCGGGGTGTGTTGTCATTGACGTCCAAGACGTTGACTGTCAGCTTGGCTGTGGCCATGGTGGAGACCACAGGGGGAGAGAAGAGAAGAACAACACGTGAGAAAGAGAGGAAGGAAGGTTGGGAGGAAGGAAGGTTGTAAAGCCACAAGTGTGAAAGTCCAGGAGAGCCAACAGGTGCTGGTTCATCAAGAAAAATTGCAATATGCCCCAAAGCCACTATGCCCTGAGCACGCTGTGGGTGTCCCTATGCTGCAGTGGGACACCTGCTCCTGATCTTTGTGTGTCTTCTCACACGTGAGCCTGAATTTACCCAAAGTAGGGTGGCAAGATATGATGGGAATGGTAATTAAGAGATGAGTGTCTCCCATGGTAAGGTTATGGGCACACAGTCCTTTCCACATCCTCTGCAGCCCTGGGATGTCTGGTTCTCCTCAGGGGGAGAACCTGAACCTGATGGGAGCTTGTCCAGGACTGGCCCCACTCGAAATGTTGCTGGTCAGGATGGAGAGGAAGGTGGGAGACCTACTGATTACCCAGAAGCTGCACTGGTGCCTGGGAAGGGCTGTGCCAGTCCCTGTCCCACACTGCCTGGGCAGAGCCCACCCTTACCGTTGGGCACGCTGACCGAGCGGTCGATGACTTCACTGGCGTTGTCATGGACAGAGATGGTGACCTCGTAGGTGGCCACTAGTTCACGGTTGAGGGGAGTTTTGATCTTCACAGCTCCTGGGAACCCCAAAAAGATGGATGTCACAGGCTGTGCCTGTGCCCCTGCCTGGGCAGGGAGCTCTGTACCAGCCCACTGCTGCATCCTGCACCACGCTTGTTCTCCTGCCTCTCCAAAGGGTGAATGAGGAAAACACTCGAGAGCTACAGGAAGAGACAACTGCTCCCTCCCTCTTCTCCATGTCCTTCCTACCTGCCTGTTCCACACAGCCTCAGGTTCTTCCAGCTGTGCATCTAAAAGCGGTTTGGGAGCAGCTGTTGCTGCTCCCCTGCACAACCCCATTCACCTGAGCTCAGTATCTGTAACAACCTCGTCCTGTATCTTTTCCAACAAGGGCATTTTTCTGTCCTGGATCAGCTTTGTGCCTCCAAAAGAGACGCGGGGAGCTCCTGGCCCTCCTTCCCCAAAGGAGCCCACCACCTGCCCTGGAGTGCCCCCTTGCTCCCCCAGGGAGGGCGCTTGGGTCCAGTCTGCCAAGGCTGAGCAGCCCCCGGCCCGCAACGGAGGCCATCTCTGCCAGTGGAGATGGGTGAGATGGAGGGAGGCCACGGGTGGCACGGAGACAGAAATGAGCACAGACACAGAGACAAACCTGTCAGGCTGAGAGCCGGAAAAGAAAGCAAAGTTAAGTCAGTTAGACAGGAAAGAGAAGACAGGGCAGCAGGAGGACAGCGGGGAGGCAGGAGAGGAGCACCACCGCCCTGTACCTCGGACACTACCTACCTCCAGGCAGAGAAGAAGAAGTAGAAGCAGAAACGAGGAGAGGGGTCCACACTGCCCACTCCGCCCTTCCCGCTCCCCTACCTGTCCTAAAATCCACTGTGAACGCTCCTTGCTGTTCGGGCACCAGCGCGTCCGTGTCATCGCGCGCCACGATCCCCAGCAGGTAGTACTCCAGGCGAGGGTGCAGGTCCCTGTCGATGGCGGTCACCTCGGCCACCACGGTGCCAGGGGGAGCTGACTCGGGGATGCTGACGGTCTGGATGGGGTTGATGAACTCGGGCCGGCAGTCGTTGACATCGTCGATGACGATGCTGACGGTGGCGGTGCCCGACAGCGCCGGCGTGCCCTGGTCCACGGCCACCACCGTCAGCCGGTAGGCATCGCGCTCCTCCCGGTCAATGGTGATGTTGGCCACGCGGATCACCCCCGTGGTGGCATCAATCAGGAACCTGTCCTGGCCACCACCCTCAATACGGTAGTCCAGCTGTTGGTTGAGGCCACTGTCAGCGTCCGTGGCTGTCACCTGGAGGACGGAGAAGCCTGGAAAGGTGGGACACAGCCCTCTCAAGAGAGGGTTGGAGAGCAGCAGTAACAAGCCCTTGGTCCCAAGGCAAATACCATCAAGCGATATAGGCAGCCTCAATTCCCAGATTTTCCCTTTGACCCCATCCTGGCCAACTGTGTCATTGGGAGCTGGATCTTCACAGTCCCAAGGGGACACCCAGGTCACCCCATTTCCCACCCTCACATCCAGTCCTGACCTGGAGGGCTGTTCTCCAACAGCCGCGCCGTGATGGATGCCGGCTGGAAGACAGGGCGGTTGTCATTGTCATCCAGGATGGTCACTGCCAGGCTGGCAGTGCTGTTCAGCCCCCCCACATCACGAGCCACCAGCGTGAATTCCAGGTGAGGGTCCAGCAAAGCCTCTCGGTCTATCACAGCACCGGGCTTCACCAAAACCACACCTGGAGAAGGGGAAAAGCCTGGTGGCAGACCACATGGGGACCTGGTGGCCCTGGGCTGGGGACAGACCAGCTGAGCCTCCCCACCTGTCTTGTTGTTGATAACAAAGAAGTCCGGGGATGCCTTCAGGAGCTCGTAGGTCACCACAGCATTGCTGCCCTGGTCTGCATCCAGAGCTAGGATGGGTCCATTGAGCATTGTGACCGGAGTCCCTGGATGAGATGACAGAAGCATTAGGGAGGGTGGCAGTCCCCCGCAGGGCCCCCCTGTCCCCCTCCCACCCCGGTGACACATGAGGGACAACAATGAATGGATGGAGGAGGTGACAGAGCCAGGCCTCATGGGATATGAGGCACTGGGGGGTGGCTGCTGCAGCCTTGCAGACCGACTCGCGAGGCCCAGGAGAGGTGGTGGGACATCCAGCTAAAAGCAAACAGACAGACACATCCATCAGAGGGGTGGCAGCAGCACCCTGCCACCAAGGGTGTCACCTGGAGGCACCCAAACCCTTTGCTTGAGATGTTGCTCAATGGTGGGACAGGATACCTGAGGTCTCGGAGCAGGGAACAATTTAAATGGCAGGAAGGCAACACAAAATATTAAGAATAGTGTTTCTAGCTCTTTGTCTGGGAAATGTCTATCTAGACAGGCTGGATTCTTTTAAAAATCTCTAACCCCTGGAGCAAGGCAGTTCCAGGTGATGGAGAGATGGCAGAGCATCCTCTTCAAGGCATTGGGCAGATGGGTGCCCTCAAGGCTGTCCCCATGGCTCTGCTCATCCCATGGGCACCTGCTGCAGTTGAGCAAATCCCAAATGGTGCCCATTTTTGAGCTGTGCCCGGAAGGGTTTCCACAAGCAGCATGGACCAAAGCTATGGTCTCTTCAAGGCTCACCAAGGCACAAGCTCCTCAAACTCAGCATCCCTTTCCTAATGAGCTGCAGCCCTGCCCTGCCCAACATCCTGTCTCCTCCACCATGGCCAGGAGACACCTCCCCTCATCCAGCCCTGAAGGGAGTCTCCAGGAGCCACATAAGGGAGTGAAGAGAGACCTACCAGGGGGCGAGTTCTCCATCACCTCAGCCTGGTAGGAGCTCTGGGTGAAGAGGGGGCGGTTGTCGTTCTCATCCGCTATGGAAATGACCAGCAGGTCAAAATCCTGAAGGAAAATTGGGACAAGAGGGCGATGACCATAATGCCCTTTCCTTGAGCTCACCTTCCCCCTCTGGGGCAGTCAAAGGATGCTCCACTATCATTGTGGTTGTCCAACTCTCCAGCCCAACACTGTCCCACCTTCCATGACATCTACTGCTGTTGCATGGAGTCAACAAATGACTTCAGACTTGCCCTAGATCCTACTGGTCCTGTTCTCTGCTGGGAATGGGGCTGTAGCCCCCTCCCTGTGATCCCCAGGTGCTTTCTGGGGATGGGGCTGCTATCAGAAACCTGTGGGTAAAGGCACTGCTTGTTTTTGGCCACTTTTCCCACCCACCCTCCCGTCTGCCCCGCTGGAGGCCCCGGCAGTGTCCGTAATTACCCGCCTGGCATTGCGGATGTTCTCGGGGTTGTCCTTCACTGTGACCGTCAGCCTGTACTCGGCCACCCGCTCCCTGTCCAGCGGGCGGTTCACGTACACAATGCCACTCTACCGGGAAAAACAAGGAGGAGAACACCACGTGGGATGCGAGGAATGCTTCCCCTGGGGCGTTTCCTGCCAGCACAAGGATGCCAGATGGCACAGCTGGGTTCCCACCCCCCTTATCCCAGCATGCCGCCCCTGTCCCGGGCCGTACGGTGCTGTTGATGTAGAAGGCATTCTCCGTGTTCCCTGCTGTTATATCGAAGGTCAAGAGGGCATTGGGGCCCTGGTCTGCGTCCCGGGCAAGGACGCGGGTGACGAAGCTGGAGACGGCGGCGTTCTCGCTCAGGGTGAGGTTCATCGGGAGGTTCAGGAGCACGGGGTCGTTGTCATTGATGTCCAGCACACGGACACCCACCAGGATCTGCCAGGGAGAGAAGCAGGCTGGGCATGTGGCACATGTTTCCAGGCCTCCTGTCCTTTTCTTGCACTCCCCAGCAAGAGGTGGGCTTCCCCAACTCAGCCCAGTATGGAAAGGCCTAGGGACAAGGAGAAGGAGGTGGAGGGGAGGAGAATGAAGCCAGAGACCAAAAGGGAAGGAACGAAGCATGGGGGACAATTTACAGCCCCCTGTGCCAGCCTGGGGGACTCACAGTGGAGCTGAGGGGAGGCACGCCCCGGTCCCGGGCGGCGATGGTGAGGTTATAGAAGGGGATGTTCTCGCGGTCCAGCTCGGCGTCCTTCCGCACCCGCAGCTCTCCTTCCACCGGGGAGATGACAAATTCCCCTGCCGGAGACAGCGGGGCCCTGGCTCTCACCGTGCTTTGGCTTCCCAAGGGAGCGGCTTGTCTGGGAGCTGGGGCACCGTGGCAGGTTTGGGGACAAACCCATGCCCATACTGCAGATGCAGGAGGATTGACAGCTGGGGACTGTGCTGGATGCACTCCCAGGCAGCAGCAGGAGAAGGGGATGGGGTGAATGGCCAAACAAGAGGTGCCTGTCCCCGTTTTCTGGGCCTTTCTGAAGATGCCAACAACCCCTCTGTGCCCTGGGATGGCCAGAGCAGGGTGGGCTACACAGAACAGACCCCCCACGAGCCGAAGGGCCTCGTCCTGGTTGTTCTGGGAAAGCTTTGCAGTGGGGTCAGCTGGGAGATGGGACTGGGCTCCGCCTCCCAGATTCTCTGGACCAAAGTCACCACTCCCTTCACCGAGGGACATCCGGATGTCCCCATGGTTAGGAATGTCCCCAGCTCCTCTGCCATCTGCACCATGGTGCTGGTGGAGCTGTGAGTGCTGGAGAGCAACTCTGTCCCCTGACACCCTGCAAACCCCACAGGGACGAGGCTCAGTTTCTCTTTCTGTGCTTCGTTTTTTTGTCTTTTCGACTTCTTTATGCCTTTATTGTTTAGCAGTTTTCCCCCTTCCCTCCACAAGCCCCAGCCACCCCCTGTCCAGGCACGAACAGGTTAAGTTTCCTGTTGCTCAAAACAGGATTTCCTGGTGTCGACAGGCTGAGCTGGGAGGGAGGATGGCTTTTCTGAAGCGCTTCCTCCCTGCCAGGCTCTTCCATGGGGCAGCCAGCGGGAGAGGGGACGCCCCGTGTCCCCACTCACCGAGGGGGTCCCCGGCGATGATGCTGTATTCCACTTGCCCACTGGGTCCCGAGTCCCCGTCATGAGCCAGGAAAGTCCAGACACGAGGGCCGGGCTGCCCCTCGGTGACGTCGAAGGGACCCTCGTAGGGCCGTGGGAAGGTGGGACAGTTGTCGTTGATGTCATTGAGGTTCACCAGCACCTGTGGGCACGGTGAGAAGCATGAGGGTTGTGAGAGGAGAGGGATGGAAGGGGAAGGGAAGACCGTCCTGCTGGCCATGAGCATGGGAAGCTGTGGATGGGTGACATGGCAAAACACCTCCAGTATGTCTGGCTTTTCTGGGTTCACCAGACATCCAGCTCAGCGCTCAGAGATTCAAACTTGGTTATTCCTGATCGTGCCCGTCCTACACACACACTGCAGGACTCCAGCTGCACACTGCCAAACCTCTGGGCCACACACCACGGTGGGAACTCAACCCAAAAGCCCAATGTCCTCCACATCCACGTCCAAGCAGGACAAAACCACAGAGATTAGTTTGGAGATGTGCAGTCTCCGCAGCCAGCTGCACAGTGGCTCACTCCTTTTCCTCCAACAAATACTTAATTCCTAATGCTGAGCAAACTTTTAAAAAATTGACAGGTTGCATCCTTGTTCCAACAAAGCCACCACCACCACTGGTGGTACAGGTGGTTATGAGAAGGAGCTTGGAAATGAGGAGTTTTCTGACCTCCTGGATTGAAGAACAGTGAAACCCACCAGACAGGGCATTTGTTGCTAGTTAAATCTAATCTTTGCAGAGAGTGCATCCAAGTTTCTGCTCCGTTTCCTAGCAGTGGAGAAAACAAACACTGGCATGCCTTATCAGGGTGATGGACTTCCCATCACTGGGGATCTCAAATAATCCCTAAACCTCCTCCTAAAAGCTGTGTTTTCGTACACTGCTGGCACAAACTCCTTGAGCAGTGGAGGGAGGGTGTTTCCATCTTTCCTGGCTTCTGTGCTTGTTGCTGAAGGGGTTTCCAAGTTCATGTCTCTGCTTGAGCCAAGTGCAGGGGAAGATCTGCCCTCGCCTGCAGTACATGGCAGCTGCTGTCTTCGCTGCCTGCAGTTAAACCCTGGCTCTGTCCTGGGCCGGGAAGTCATCCCCAGCACTATCAGATGCCCAAATCTAAAGGTTTTCCCTTTGTCCAAGCATGGAGTCCCACTGCCAGGCTTGTGTGGACAGATTTTATCCATAGAAATTTCCCAGACTGCCTCCCCTTTAGTAGTTCTTTTTTTTTTCCCTTCACACACAAGAACTTATCTCCTTTTGGGGGATTACAAAACCTATGGCTCCATATCAGGGTGAGGTACAATGATCCATGGCAATCAAGACAGAAGGTTTAACCCATCCCAGGCACCTGCAGACCACCAAATCAATCTGGGCATGCTGTACAATTTGTCAAATTTTGGTTTTGGTAACAAAAATAATCAGTGTACTCTATTCCTGCAAAATATTTGCTTTGGAGCTGCTCTCCTGCCCTCCCCAGTCTTCGAGCAGTGCACTAGGTTCAGGTCACCGTGGCCCAGGCAAAATAGAAAGAGCTACAGAGAAAAGCAACATAAAAATGACTAGTGGCTTTAAATAACCTCCTTACAAGGGAAAAGGGAATTGTAAAAGCACATAAATAGCAAGAAAAGATAAAGATGAAGCTGAAATTAATGCTATAGCAATGCTCCACTCCCTGCCGTCCCTTCAAGCAGGAAGGACCAAGAGGACATCTTAAGAAAACATAATTCAACTTCAGAGGAGCTCCAGGAGTTTCTCTCTGTCTCTGCAGGACCAAATAACTGGGCTAATCAACCCAGAAGCATCTCCTGTGCATGACCCTGTTTTGAAACAGGGGAGCGAGGCGACAGCAACTGGGCAAACCGGCCACAGCTGGCAAAAGCAACTGGTGACCACCGGGAAGGAGATGTGAAACTGCTCACCAAGTGGGAACTCCTTGACCCCAGAGAGGCCACAGTGTCGCAACCCCCCCCCGTCAGCTCCTCACCGTGGCGGTCGACGTCAGCCGGCGCGAGACGATGGGGCACTGGTCGGTGGCGGTGACGATCAAGGTGTAGCGCCCGTGGCTGATCTCGTAGTCCAGCTCCTTCACCGTGCGGATCTCCCCCTGCAAGGACAGGGGAGAGCAGCTGGGAGTGAAGGCAGTGGGACAGGGACACGTCCAGAGCGGGGCCGGCAGCCGTACTGACCGTGGCATTGTCGATGTGGAAGGTACCCAAGATGTTGCCCTCGGTGATGGCGTAGGCCACCGTGCCGTTGGGTCCCTCGTCCTGATCCAGGGCCTGCACGGTGACCAGGGTGGCGTTGAGTGTGGAGGGACCCTCGTCGAGGGTGACCTCGTACAGCTGCTGCCGGAAGGCGGGAGCGTTGTCGTTCTCGTCCAGGACGGTGACGTACACCGTGGTGGTGGCCTGTGGGACACGGGACATCGCGTTAAGCGCTGTGGAGGCATTTGCTGGGAAAGGTTGGATCTGTCAAGGTCAGTGACCAACAATGGCTCGACACTGCCAAGAGACACAAACGGTGTGCAGGGCTCCAAATGAAATGAGCCGTGGCTTCAGACGCACTTCCAGGTGACAGCTGGGTACAGAGATAAATCAGAGATTAAATCACACCCTTGTTCCCAAGCAAAGCGTGTCTCTGTGTCCCTCCCCTTTTCACAGTTTACCATTTCACAGCAACACCAGGGAGCAGCCCATGGCACAGGGAAAACCAGGCACTGAACCCCACTGTGCCTCCCTGCTTTTGGAGGAGGCGTGTGTGAGTCCTTGCCTTGCCATTGGGGACACCTTGACTGTTACTAACAAGTGTGCCAATATGGATGGAAAATCCCATAGATGATGCTGCCACAGCTCAGGGGAGGAACAAAACCGAGCATCTGGGACAACTGGAGCGACCTCCCATGGTCCCACCACCTCCCTGCTGACCACAACGTCACTGCTGGTCAGGCTCAGCTGGATCAGAGCCTCTTCCAGTGGTCCCTGGCCCTGCATGGGCACCTGGATGTCCTGGCTGTCTTATGGGGGTGTCACCCCACCTGGGGATGGGCAGGTGACAATGCCACATCACTCTGCCTAAGAGCTCAGCACAGAGCTGGGGGCTTGGAACAATAAACCATTTCCTTGGGGTGTCTGGGCTTCATGCCTACACCTTCCCCCAGCAACAAATTTCTCCCAGCCAGCCAAAGGTTACATTTTTGGCAGGAGCATCACAGCCGTGTTTGCTGTAAAAACCACAATGCCACACCGTAATTAGGTACTTTTCTATTTCCCTGCACACTCCGGATTCGGAGCAGGCGAGCAGCAAGGTTTCCTGTGGTTTGCAAAACTCCACATTCTATGGGCTCCACTTTCCAGGGAAGGCTGACTGGAAATGAGGCAGCTCTCAGCTGGAGCCAGAGATTTTGTTGATGCCTTTGGAATTTGATGAGAAGCTCCAGGAGGAATTATGTGTCAGACCACGGGGCTGCTTTGCTATTTCAGGGCAAAGTGCAAATGGGCTGTAGGAGGGGGAAAATGGGGCTTTGCTCCCATTTTTTGGGGGGAAAGCTCTGTTTCCTTTTCCAAGTCAGCACTGCTCTGAGTAACCCTTCCCAGTACCTGCTGCCCGTTCGTCCCAGGAGAGGTTCTGCCTCCTTAATCCTCACAAACAAGGGGGAAAACAGTAATGGTGAGCAAAGTTACAAGCCGGCCCGAGGAATCAGCTCCTGCTGGGAAAAGGGATGGAGACCAGCACCCGCAAGTCCCTTGGCACGGCGAGCACCCCAAAAATGCACGCAGCCGGCTCTAAGTGAGGTTGTAAGGGAAGAAACCCAGCAGAGGCACCCACTGCCCGTGGAGAAGGAGGGGACCGGGGCGATCCCCACCCGCGGGCGCTCCCTGCAGCCTCTCACCTCCGGGGGGTGCTCGCCGTTCTCCGCAGCGCTGCGCGAATAATCGCAATGAAATTTCCTGTGTGTCCAAGTCCGGCTGTCGCTGCGGGGCTGCTCAGAGCAGTGCGGTGGCTCCGCAGAGGCCACCTCTCCCCGGCCACCCCGCCGCCATGGGGACAGCGTCCCCCCGCACCGGGCTGCTCCTGGCTGCGCTCTGCCTGCTCGCCTCCCACGGTAAGCTCCAGCTCGCTTCGCTCTCCTCCCTGCCCGGAGAAAATCTCCTCTCTGGGGCACCGTGCTCGCCTGCCCGGGGCTGTGCTTCGGCACAAGGGATCCGGAGTGTTTGGGGCGTTATTCGCTCTCTTCCCCCGTGATTTTGGTGTGTTGCGGGGGTCAAGGCAGCGTTTCACACGGTGCTGGCCGTGCTGGGGTAAAGGGGCCACAGGGGAACTGTTGTTCTAAAACTCTGAGACTGTTTTTTTTCTTTCTTCCTCCGCTTTGGTCTAACATGCGTGGAAGGGGAGCAGACCCCTGTCCCCGCCAGCCTCCCGCTGGAGAGCCCGGGCTGGAAAAGCTGCTCCGTCCTCGCACGGCACTTTTCCCTGGCACGGTGGGGGTCCCCGGCTATGCCACGGTGAGAAGACCCCTCCAACAGCCCAGGGGGAGCGGAGAGAGGGGGATTTGTGAGAGCGGGGCTGGGATGCCCTCTCTAAGGATGCTGCGCTCCGCCGGGATGTGCCGGGCAGCTCCTCCGGGTGGGCAACCAGCCGTGGCCGGGGCCACCGCCAGTGGCTGCCGAGTTGCCCTCGCCCGGAGTGAGCGCTTCCCAGTGCTGGAAGCTCGCTGGCTGCTTATCAGCGGAATGCTTTGGGAGGGGGCTGCTTCATGCCTGACTCCGCACCAGCCCCGGCAGGCAGCGTTTCCTTTCGGGGCTCCGGGGCCAGGCAGTGGAGCGGGGGCGGTGGCATTAAAACCGCGGTTCCACCCTGGACGGCGACTCAGAGGAGGAAGGACCAGAATCCCTCCCCGCCCTGCGCAGGCGGAGGATGAGCATCGGGTTTGGCTTCACCCTCCGCCTCCACGATTTCTGCCAGCGCATCTCCGGGAAGAAAAGATGCCCAAAGGTGCCCCACTGCAATGGGGCCAGAGGTGCCTTCTCCTCTCCTCTGGGACGGCAAGGCTGGTGTGCACTGAACCACGTTTTGCCTCTCATCCGAGTCTCGGCATCAGGGAGCAATTCCCAGCGCCTCCACTGGGATTTGGATGATTTCATTTATGCATCTGGGGCGCTGGGACTGAACTTCAGGCCTTCTGCAATGCCAGAAGCTTGGATGCTGATGTTCAGCGTGAGGCCGGTGCCAGAGGAACTGAGCTTTGCGCAACGCCCCGCCTGCCAAACTTTCTGAGCCCCTGGCTAATTTTAGCAGGGATTGATGGAGAAGTAGCCCTTGGAGACATCCAGCTTGGGGATGCTGGCAGCAAGGTGGATGGGGAAGTGGCTCCTCTTCCCTTAAAGCACGGCAGCTGAGCTGGGCTTCCCAAAATTGCATCCCAAGTGCTGTCCCTGAGCCAGGGCTGTGCTGGAAGAGAAGCAAGGCAGGACCCCCCCAGGCTGCTCCCTCCACTGCCTGGGTGATGGGAACCCCACTGCTGGAAAGCCATTTGGCCCCTGGGGTGCAGGAGATGAGGGCTGTTAGCATGTCTCAGGCATCTCCAGCAAGTTTTTTCTCTCCTCTTTCCTTCGTGCTGGAGGTACTTCTGCAGAGCTGTGGATGCCCCTGCACATCTCACCTGGCTGATAACTCAAGCATAATCACAGCAGGGTGATGATGGGGCTCGGGGCACTTTGATGTGAGCCTGCTACAAGAACTCCCAAAAGAGGAAGCAAGCAGAGCTCCTTGCTCCACCTCTGTTTCCAGGTCAGCCCCTCCAAAGGCTCCATCCCCTGATCCCTGCAGATTTCCTTGGAGTGGAAAGAGTGGAAATCACTTCTGCCAAGCACAGGCGTGCAGATCAAACGCTTGCCAGGACCAAACACAGGAGAAGCAGCCAGGAGAGGCTTTTGGTCACTGACCCAGAATTTGGTATGAAATCCTGATTTATTTAAGCTGTTGTCAGCCAAGCAGCACGGCTTTCTGCACTTTTTTGTGTTTCTTTGTCTGAAAGCAGAGTTCCCAGGTGTCAGGAGAGTGATGCCAGCCAGCACTGGGAGGTATCAACACTGCACCGGGCTCTGCACCGCATCAATGCAACACCACTGGCTGGGGATGAAGTTACTGAGGTGCCAAAGAGGAAAAGGGGCACTTCTGGCACCTGCTTGAGACCTCCTCTGCCTTTACCAGATGGTGACAAGACAACAGCTCTCAGCTCAGCCCTCCAGCCCTCAGTCCAACCAGCTGGAGATGCGCAGAGACGGGCATCTGGCTTTATTTTGGCATTTGCCAGCAGCTCTGACTTCAAAGGGAATGGTTTGCCTGGGGTGTGGAAGGAGCCAAGCCTGAGCTCTGGGCATGGAAGAAGCCCAGGAGATTAAAGATCCATGGGCTTTAGCATAAAGACACCACCAGAAGATGTCTCCTCTGGGCTCCATCTGGCATCCAGCATGTGTTTGAAGCCTCGTTACATCCTGGGGAGGGAACACCAACTGCCCTGGCACTGCTCTGGGCTCTACCGTGCCTTGCCAGCTGCTTTCCCCTCCACTCCAAGGCTTTTGAGAGCCTTCCCCCGCTGAGGAGAAGGAAGGGGAGCCTGTAATCCCGAAGTTTGCGCACATGGTAACCTCTGCCCCTCCCCGAAAGCGTGGGCTGCGCTGACTTTCCATCCAGACGGTTCCCATCAAGCTCCGGAGGTGGAGGCTGGATGGTTTAGCAAGGCAGAGCTTCGCAAACCGGGCGGGGATGAGCCCTGCTTCGTCTCAGGGGGGGGTGTGTGGAAAACAAAAGACTCCTGCAGATACTTTTGGAAGGTGTTGGAAGCGTGGCTTCCTCCAATAGAGCCCGGGCTTCCCTTCCTCTGGCTCCCAGGAGACCCCCGATGTGAATGGGGCACTTCCCCTTGCAGCAGGTATCAGCAGCACATCTGAAGTGCCTTTTGTGCTCAGCGCTTTGGCAAGGAGGTGGGGCTGCCTGCCAGAACCCCTCCAGCCTGGCCGCAGCAGCACCCCAGGAGAAGGAGGAGTCAGGGCTTGAAAACGAGACTGAACGAGGCAGGGCTGAGCTCAGGCCACAGAAACCTCTGCCCCAGAGCAGCTCCAGGACGTGCCCTGCACGTGCTGTGGGGAGCAGGAAGCAATCAGCCGGAGTGGTCAGGCAAAGGTCACGCCAGCCCTGCCTCTGGGGACTCCTTGGCACTGTGGGCTCCAGAGCAGGGAGTGCAACGGGGCTGATCTCCTTCCCAAAGCCTCCCTCTGCCTGCAGAGCACCCTCGGGCAGCGACTCAGGGGCTGCTCTTGCGCCGTCACCTGAGTCACAGGTAACCACCAGGGGTGGGAGGCACGTTTTTGGTTTCACTCTCTCCAGCAGTGCCCCGGGCCAGGCAGGTGACACACTGCCTCTGCTCTCAGGAGGAGGATGCTCTCTGGGTGGGGAGCAGTGCGGAGCTCCTGCCCTGGCTGGGTGCTTGCAGGCAGGCTCATCACGCCCTGCCTGTGACTGACGCCCTCTCGATATAGCAAGCGAGAAACCTCAAAGTGAAACGTGGCACAACAGGATGTTACCAAATTAAAAAAAACAAACCATCTCGTCCTTGTAACATCTTCTTTGCTGCAAACCAGCCCCAGAAATCTCTTTTCCACTGTAATTTAAAGTAAATAAACCCAGAATCTGTTTTTTGTCCTGCTTTCAAAGTGACATTAGCGCTTCTGCAAACATGAAGGAGTGGCAGGGCCAGAGCACCAAAACCTCTCCTGGCTTTGCACTTTTCCCTCCCCTCAAGCACAGCTCTCCTTACCCAGCAGTACCCCCCATCCGTGTGCTGGGGAAAGACCAGCAGTGCCTCCTGCTCCCACTTCTGCCACGCCTCCTGCCCACATTCCAGAATGTCTTTCTGAAAATTGTTTTCATTTTCCAGCAGCTCCTCGCTGTCAGCATCAGCCAGTTACCCCTTTTTGCTCCCTGGGGGCTGAAAAACAAGGAGGGTGGGACCTGCTCCCCGCCTCATCTGGGGGAGAAGGGGGGGCCACTGCTCCTCCCAGAACTTTTCTGTTTGTTTTCGCTCCTTTTATTTTTTTGCAGCTGGCCCAGCTGTGCTCGTGTTTCCTCCTTCACAAGCCATAACCCTGCTGCCTTGTTTCTCCTCTTGTCCTCCTTTGCCTCCCCGCCCCACACCTCTGCTGGCCCCAGGGAGCTTCTGCCTCCCTGCTGCAGGTGCTTAACTGCATTTAAAGCATGTCCCTCCTGCAGAGTTCATTTCTAGGCTGAAGTTGTGCTCCCAGCCCCACTACAAAATCCTGGAAGATTTGGGTTAGAAGGGAGTTAAACATCATGTAGTTCCAACATCTTCCACTAGCCCAGGTTGCTCAGAGCACCATCCAACCTGGCCTTGGACACTTCTAGGGATGGGACAGCCACAGCTCCTCTGGGCCACCCGTGCCAGGGCTTCCCCACCCTTTGCCAACATCAGTGGTGGGTTCTCAGTGCTTTTTGGGGCAGTTTTGCTACAAACTCAGGGTGAACCCAGGCTCTGACTCGGTACCTTCGCCCTGTCAGGAGGAGCAGCAGCTTTCCTGATCACCACGCCGTACTCGCTGTGCGTCTGCCCCGAGGGCCAGAATGTCACCCTGAGCTGCCGGATCAGCGGCGCCCTGGCCGAGCGGCACGACCTGCTCTACAAAACCTGGTACTTCAGCAGCACGGGCGACCAGAGCTGCTCCGACAAGAGGCACATCCGCAACGTCACCGACAAGGAGCTGCGCCACGACCTCGGCAGGCACCACCAGCAGCCGGCCAACGCCTCCCAAAAACCACCCCCGGGGCGGCAAAGCGGCCACCACGGCGTGGAGTTTGTCCTGGACCACCACGGCACCTTCCACATCGTGGTGATGAACCTGACGCTGCAGGACAGCGGGAATTACTGCTGCTACGCCGTGGAGGTCAGGCGGGAAGGTCACGGCAAGCCCCACACCATGCAGGTGGCTCATGGCTTCGTGGAGCTGCAGATCCAGCGAGGTGAGGCTGCCCTGCCAGCCCTGCAGCCGTGCCAGGGCACTGTGCCAGGGAAAAGGTGGTGGGGGATGCAGCTCTGGGGGTGGGGAGGCAGCGTGTGCTGATGTTGGAAGTGTGTGACGTGTTCCAGAAGTCAAAGTTGAAGGTTTGAATTAGAGCTAGAGAGCAGTGAAACTTTTTTTTTTTTTTTAAAAAAAGGAAAAAGTCTTAATAACTCGAGAGGCTGGAATGCAATAAAATCCATGGTACATAGTTTCACTGATCTTCTTCAACCTCCTTCTGGCAGAGAGGAAAACAAGCCTCAACTTAAAAGGAGCTGGCTGGTGGTGCAAGCCTGGGTGAGGGCTCACAGATAACCTTGGGACAGCAGCCCAGTGGGAGAGGTATGAGGGAGGGGAAGGCATCTCCTGGCCTTGATTTGCAGTGTTAGTTAGCTTTTCATTTAGACTAAAAAAAATAAAATTGGCTGCATGGACAGGGATGGGCCCTGCTGCCATGGACAAAGAGGGTCTTGCAGCAGGGATCTCACTGAACACTTGCCAGGATTAAACTCCTGCTTTGGGCTGCTCTGGGATGATGTGCTCAATACCAGGGAGAAAAGGCAAGGACAGCCAGCAGGTCGGGAGTTCTGTGGGACCTGAGCGAATCCTGAGCTTTTCTCTTCTCTTCTGCAGGCAAAGGAGGGCTTCAAAACTGCACATTTCACACTGCCACCGGCAAAGGTAAAGGTGCTGCTCCTTCCAAGGTGCTGCTCGCCATCCTGGCCCATGCATTCCCTAGGGATCACTGCCAACACACCAGTGCCCACACGCAACCTCACAGCCGGGTGTTGGGAGGGTGGTTTCCAACGCTCTTCCAACAGGGTGTGCATGACAGGCACATCCCCAGGCTAAGGAGAGCCTTCTTCAGCCCATCACCTGGACATGGCTGTCCTGAAGCCCATGGAGATCATTCACCCTGCTGTTCTAAAGCACCTGAGCTCCCTCCCACAACAGGGATTTAGTGGCTGCTGCCACGAGCAAACGGGAAGGGACAGAAAGGTAAAGAGTTGCAGGAACCTCTTGCTACACCCCGGCCTGGGCCACCTCTGCCTCGAGCAGGGGAAACCCAAATATTGCTCGAGTGCTCAGACAAAGTGGGGCTCCCCCAGAGCTGTGTCTAGACATGGAGATGCCCACACCTCACTGTGCAGCTGGTTTCTTGCTGGGTCGCTCTGTCTGTCCCTCTTTGCTGGCTCCTGAATGGGCAGATTTGGCTAAAATTATTTTGCAGCATGTCCAGACAAGGGAAATAGCTCCTGGTCCCCATGAGCTGTGTTTTCTTGTCCCTAACCTTCAGTTTCAAGTGCTGGGACACCCTGCCCTGTCAGGAAAAAAGAGAAAAATGTCCCCTCCTAAAACACAGACACACGGGGAAAGAAGCTGCTTCCTCAGATGGATGTGCAGGAGAGGAGCTGAACCTGCCCTTGATTTAAGCAGCCCTCAGCCTCCCTGTGAGCCATCCCACAAGGACCTTGATGGCCACAGATGTGCCTGCAGGCTGCCAGTCTTCCTGGGAGCCTCTGTGGGTGACATTCTCCAGGGGCACATTAATTAGCAGAGGCTGTGGCTAGCAAGCCCTTTGATGCCTGAGCATTTTGAGCACAGTGGGTCAGAGTCAGCACTCCAGAGTTGCTGGGAGCCTTTATCAGGGCTTCTCTCCTCATACCTAGAAGATCAAAAACCTTGGGATGTCCTGCAGCAATGAAGGACTTTGGCTGGGGTTCTAACAGGATGCCTCAGAGCTGATCTCCACAGCTGGCAACGCATCCCGGTGTGAATCCTGCGTGTGCAGGAGCCACACTGCATCAGCTCTGAGGCTGCTTGCCCTGTGCTGGACTTAACGATCTTTAAGGTCTCTTCCATCCTAAACAGTCCTGTGATTTTGGCTTGGGAAAGCCAAGGAAAGGGAAGGTGAAGGGGAGGGTTCATCTCTGCTCTTCTGTTGCAGATATCACAGCCGCTGCGCTGGCCACGGGTGCCTGCATCGTGGGCATCCTCTGCCTGCCCCTCATCCTGCTCCTCATCTACAAGCAGAGACAAGCTGCCAGCAGCAGACGTATGTACCAGGACCCCCATCTCACCTCCTGGGCTGCACCAGCCTGGCAAGGCTGGATGGGATGTGCCCCACTGGGATCAGCTGCCCCAGGTCCCACGGGAGTGGTGGAAGGTGGCCCAAAGACAGGTCCCTGCCAGGTGCCTCCTGCAGAGCTGTCCTGGGAAGGACCAGGCATGCCTGCAGGCTGCTGCTGAGGAGTGTGGGAGAGGAGGGGACACCAGCAGCATGCTGGAGGCACTGAGACTGTGAGGATGCTCCCTGCTGAGCCCTTTCCTCCACATCCCCTGTGAGAGCCATCTCATTTTCTCATCCCTCCATCCACTACACACCCAAAATAGAAGCTTTGCCTTCTAAGTGACTAAAAAGCATTATTTGCACTTTTTCTCACCCTCCTCTTTAAAAAATCCCCTGACATGTCTGTGGCCATAGGACTGCAGCAAGCCAGGTGTCCCCTCTGCTGCCCCAGGCCTGGAAGCCCAGGCTGTGCTGAGGCAGAGCTGTCTGCCAGCTCCTGCCCGTGCCTGGCTCCCCGAGATTTCGGTAATTAAGCGGAAAGGGGCACCACCTTAACTGGCAGAGCCATTTCATCAGCCCTTGGGCAAGCGGGGGCCCTGCGGTTTTCCTCTCCCAGCTCGGTGGGCGGCTGGGTGGCTCCGAGGAGACCTTTGGAGAAGTGGTTTGTGCAGCAGCAAGAGGGCACAGTGCCAGCCACCAGAATGGGAACTGGGCTTTCCACAGCCACGCCCTTCAGGCACCCCTTCAGCAGTGCCTGGGCTGCAGCTCCCACCTCCATCTGCAAAGCATCACCTGGATGGTGCTTCACCCCAGAGGGCAGGCAAAATCCAGGGGGGTTTGCCTCTCAGGTATCATGGACCAGGTGATTTCCACCCAGCACCTTTCTTTGGCACAGTTTGGGCCGAAACTTGAGCATTTCAGCCAGGCAGGCATCCAGCAGAGCCCAGCAACACGGGCTGTGGGATCTGGGGGTGAGGGAATGCCTCACCCGGTGCTGCCCAGCCAAACAGGGGCAGCCAAGTGCCAGGTGGTGTTTGCAGAGCCCCAGGATGGTGGTGAGTGCATCTGGGCACAAGTGGGGCTGGACTGCAGCTGCACCTCACTTCACCCCATGCCTGCAGAAGTGTCTCCTCCCATTCTTTGGAGCCTGTGGTCTCCGTCTGGGAGGAAGCTGGGCTCAGGGGTGAACAAGTGGGAGAGGGCAGGGATGCAGAAAAGGAGGTTTGGGAGCAAAGCAGAGGGCTAAAGAAGCAGGTGAGGGAGGGAGGAATGCAAAGAGAGACGAGGAATTGGAGGTGGATAAGACACCAGAACACAGCCCTGGCAGTGGGTCTGGGCCTGGACCCAGATGCTGGGTCGCTCTCTCTGTCCCCCTTTGCTGGCTCCTAAATGGGCAGATTTGGCTAAAATTATTTTGCAGCATGCCCAGACAAGGCCAGCAGCTCCTGGTCCCCGTGACAGGAGGAATTGGAGGTGGATAAGACACCAGAACACAGCCCTGGCAGTGGGTCTGGGCCTGATGCTGGGCCTTGTGCTGCCAGCACTCACCCCAAACATTTTGTCTTTGGCAGGTGCCCATGAGCTTGTCAGGATGGATAGGTAAGGAAACCCACGAGCTCCCAGCTCCTCCCATGCCCTTGCAGCCTGCATCCCAGACCCTGCACAGGTCTTGTCCTTTCCTCCTTCCCCTTGAAGCTGGCACATATCCTCAGCCTGGCAGAGTGAAAGGGGTGCTGGTGTTACCCACGCCCTGAGTCCTTTCCCTTTCTGGGAAATGGCTGTTTCTCTTCCCTCTCTCCACATGGAAAGTGCCTCCTTCCGTTTTTCGAGGTCCTGCCTCTCCCTGCACCCCAGGAAGAGCCTGAAACCACTTTGGCTGAACTTTCCCCCCTGCACTGAGCTGAGATACCACAGCCTGAACCTGCTCCCTGCCCTGCCTGCCTGTTCCCAATGCTCAGCCAAAAAAAACCCCCTTTTTTTTTTACCCCTGGGGATAAAAAGACTGTCCTGAAATAAAGATGCAAACGCCTCTCCCGTCCCACAGCGGCGCCCAGGGCATTGAGAACCCCGTGTTCGAGGCGGCGCCGTCGGCCAGCGCGGAGCCCCGGCCCCGGCCCCAGCTGTGCTACGTGGCCAGCAGGCTGCCCTCCGAGTCCGGCCGGCATCTGCTCTCGGAGCCCAGCACCCCCCTGTCCCCCCCCGGGCCCGGGGACTGCTTCTTCCCCACCCTGGGTGAGTGACTGGCAGTGCTGAAGCCCCTCTGGAAGGTGGGAAGGAAAGGGGAAAGTGGGGGGGTTAAATATCAGCGGGAAACTTGGTGTTGTGTGGGACATCAAGTCCTGTGGCTTGAAAGATGAGAAGGACCTAAACCCTCTGTTCTCCATGCAGAAGCAGAGTTTGGTCACTTCCTGGAATGATGCAGCTGTAAGCTGGACTAATATCCCTGGTATGCCTTTTCCAGATCCTGTTCCTGACTCACCAAATTCCTTGAAAGCCTGAAGACCCCAGAGGAAACCACATCCTGCAGAACACGCCATGCTTACCAAGACAACAGCCCCAGGAGGGTGGCAGGGCCAGGGCAGCAGTGCCTTAAGAAATGAAGCTGTGTGCAGGATCCCTGCCCTTGCCTCCCATCCTGCCACTGCTCTGGGACTGGAAGTGAACCTCTCTTGCTCGGATTTCGATTTTTAACTACCCGTTTCCATGGAGAAGTGCGTGGCTCTGTACTGCTCACATTTTACAGACTAGCTGAAAATTGAGGATGTGGGGATGGAAGGATGTCCTGCACCTGCAGACTTCCCTGAGGATTAACTTATTGCCAGGGTCTCAGCTCTGCAACATCAATACATTTCTGGATCCTTGACTGAACACCCTCTCTAGGAGTGGATGGTAAAATACTTTATTCAGCATGGAACAAAACAGGATCGCCAGCCAACCTTGTACTATGTTTTTCTTTGCAAAACAGGAAGGGGAGAGGCTCCCTGCTGCCACCAGAGCCCTCTTTCCTTACCAGCCTTTTGAAATGGCCATGGACTTGTGATGCTGCTGCCTTTCAGCAGAACACATGTTGGGAGGAGCCTTACTTCTGCTGCAGTTTTATCCTTGGCTTGGGATCAGGGCAATTTATCTTTCTGTTTGTTTCATTATCAGTGCTGATTAAAAGGAAAAAAGGATGTTTATGGTTTCCATTTGGGTTTTTTCCTTTTTTTTTTTTAATGCCTGTCAGTTAGGAAGTTCATCTGGAGGGTGTTGCAGGATGTTCCCATGAGGTGGCTGAGAGCCCCTGCGGAGAGGTGGAGGCATGGGGGGCACAGTGGGAAATGCTATGGATGGCTTCCCCTTGCCCTCCTGGGGCCAGCAGGGCCAGAGCAGCCAGAGCTGGGGCCACTGTGAGAGGACTCTGTGATGCCCTGGGGCACGTGGGTGCTCGTGCAGCATCTGAACAACAGCATCTGGCACTGCTTATCCAAAAGAAACTAGGGCTCCAGCGTGACTCAGATCTGGTGATGATATCAAACCTTGTGGCAGACACTGTTATTCAGAGTGTGTTTGGTTTTGTTTGGTTTTTTTCCCCCCTCTTGTTTCTCTTTTCGTTTTAAGGTGGGTAAAAAAAGTGGCCACGAGACAAACATAAACATTAGTCATAGCAAAACAGAGTCAGACCTGAGCAACAGCTGCACCAGGCAGTGTGGCCAGGCAGAGCATCCCTGGCAGCACACAAATTTCCACACTACGTGTCTGGAAGGAACAGTGTTTGCCTCTGGAATGGGCTGGGGAGCTGCAGGATTTGATTAATCCAGCACTGGCTTCAGCAGGAGCACCCACAAGGTGGTTCAGGGATGAAGGAGAAGCCACGAGGTGGTTCAGGGATGAAGGAGAACCCACGAGGTGGTTCAGGGATGAAAGAGAACCCACAAGGTGGTTCAGGGATGAAGGAGAAGGCAGCACCCACACCCCCGTGTACCACGGATGGAACTTCCATGGAGCATGGGACTTTATTGCCACCCATGGCTCAGCCTCTTCCCGGCTTTGCAGGGGAATCCAGCAGCTGGTGCCTCCAGCACTTCCTTCTCCCTGTCTCAGCAGCTCCAGCTGGAAAGGCATGCCAAGGTTTCGCCTGCCTGCAGGTCCTAACGGCTTTGGAAGCCTCTCCAAGTCACTGTGTTCCCTAAGGAATGCACTGCCTGATGACAGAACGAAGCTTTGTTGGAAACAGGTTTTGCTCTGTGTGGCAGGAACCCCATTTTTTGGGATACCTGGTGCTGCAGGCTGAGCTAAGCTCTCTGCCAGAGGCTCTGGTGTGGCATGTTGGGGCACTGAGTGGCATCAGTTTTCCCTCCAGAAGGAAAACTGAAGACTTCTGGGAGAGAGAAGAAACGGCTTCCCAGACTTCCACACATTCTGGAGCAAGAGTCCTGGCACAGGGGTGCTGGCCCTGCACCTCGGACCCCATTTCCATGGAGAAGATGACACAGCTGTGTCATCAGCAAGACCAACATCTGGGCAGTGAGGATCCACCCTGCCTTGCTGGAGCCACCAGGGCCTGGGGCTGTGGGTGCCAGCAGGATCCCTGTCCCAGTGCACAGGGGTGCTGCAACTTCCTTGGCCAGAGACCTTCCTGCAGGAAGCAGGAAGCTCCCAAACACTCTGGAGCAGGGCCAGCCCTTAGGGAGGTGCAGCTGCTGGCTTGCCCCAGGGTCAGACAGTGACCAGGTGACTCCTGCAATTCCCACACACCTTCCAGCTGCAGCTCACCAGATTGTGAAGGTTTTTTTTCTCCTGCAATGCTTTTTTTAAATGAAAATATTTTTATTTTATCAGTGGCATTTTATCCTTTTTTCCCACATTTCCAGCTCCCAAGAGATTCCTCTTGGCCAGTGTTCCCTGCTCCCTTGCTGTCCTGGGCATCCCAGATCACCACTTCCCAGTGAGGACTTCCCAGTCCTCTCTCAGCTCCCTCCCCTCTGCCTCTCCCACACAGAGAAGGCCAAACCTTGAAACCCACGGATGGATGTACAAATTACGAACAATCACCCCCTTTTTGTGCATTGTTGCACCAGCCTGGAGCTCCTAGTGAAAGCCCAGTTTCTGGCAGGCAGCAAGCCTCTGACAAACATCGTTTCCCCAGGCAGGCATGAGGCCAGCGGGCACCCAGCAGCACGCCCGGCAGCCTTTCCCAAGCCCCGAGCGTCCTCGAGCTCTGGGAAGGGCCAGAACTCCTCTCCCCACTCAGGAATTGGGTCACTGGGCACTTTGTGTCGCTGGGGTTGGGATTGTTGCTGCTGGCATAACGCGTGCTCGTGACACGGTGGGCACACAGCAGAGCCTGTGGGGACAGGCAGGGCTGCTGGGACACTGCCTGGGCAGCGTGGAGTGATGAGCTGTGCCACTTGTCCCTGTTGGCACCGGCAAGGGAAGCGGCCATTGCCACGGCAACGGGATTTGCCAGCTCAGCACACGGCATTCCTCAGCACACCAGGATGGGTGTCCCACATCCACAGTGACAGGGACAAGGAGGAGCTGGTGGCATCATGTGCTGCAGCCACAGCACAGCCTTCTCTCATTCTGGGGGAAGTGATTTAGCTGGGTTTAAGCCTCAGTGACAGTACAAATGATGGAAAAGACGGTGATGCAGAAGCTGGAGTGTGAACCAGCCAGGAGGGAGGAGCTGAGAGTGCAAAGTCTGAAGTGAGAATCACAGCCACAATTTGCGCTGCTGGCTGTGACCTGTTTCATCAAAATGTAGAGCAGGGTTTTGAAGGCAGAGCTCTGTGGGCAGAGCAGAGAGATGGTGAGAGATAGCAGGTGGAGGTGAGGGACAGGAAGGATGGCAGAGTTTCACACAAGGTGTCAGCTCGTCTCATCATTTGCGCACGTGGGTGCTCACTCACCTCTCTGCAGAGACGTGGGGTTAGAAGGGACTCAGAGCTGGAAAATAGCCCACATGGTATTTGTTCTTTTGACTTTTTGAGCCATCCTCAGAGGCACAAACAACAACCCAAGCAATACAGTCACTTCCCCAGACCATGGGATGATGGGTGGGGTCTCATATCATCCCCCTCTCAGTTTGAAGCCATTCCCCCTTGTCCTGGCACTCCAAGCCCTCGTCAAAATCACCAGAGCTCTTCTCACTCACAAGGACCACAGCAGACATGCATGTCAATGGTGAATGGTTGAGCTGCTGCTCCAGCCACTCCCAGTGCTGAGATGGATGGGCAATGCCTGGAGCCCTTCCAGACCCAGCACCCTGTGAGCAGGGCAGCAGCAGCCAGCACATCTCCCCACAGGGATGTGTAGGAATGTGCCCCCTGTTGATGGAG
>VYZP01061982.1:3837-35880 GCA_013400635.1 Hypocryptadius cinnamomeus | reverse complement strand
TGAGAAAAACAATGGACTCAGCTAATTCATTCTAATCTTTCTTTCTTCACTGATGTGAATGATAGAAAGTGAACTGTCAGTGATCTCCTTATTAAAAAAAAGAAGATATTTACACACATGTATAATTGTGGATATTCTTCACATTAATAATTTTTGGTGATAAATTTCTGCTTCAGGACTATTTAGCACAGACATTACAGAGTCATTCATCCAGGTTACTGTACCAATCTAAAATGTCAACATTTTTAAGTTGTATTTCCTTGATTGTCTTTCATGGAATATTTTTAGCATCCTATGCCACTGTTAAAAACTGCACTGTGATCTTGACAAATGTAAAATGTCAGCTTTAATGTATCAGACCTATCAGCTCAATGAAAATAACTCAGAAGTATTGATTACTTAATGATTTTTGGGGTATTCATTAATGTCTATGTGCAGATCATCCACTCTCCAGAGCTCCTGAAGTGCTGATGACACATTAGTGCACTGCTGATTGTTTATTAGAAAACTGATTACTTACTGGATTAGTGTGTCAAAATATACTACCTTTCATTGCCTGACAAACTTGCAAATTATTGTATTATTTTTATATACATACATATATATCTATCACAGAGGCATTATAATCAATTTTAAGGCTGGGGGTTTAACTTAGTCTGTATGAGATATTACTGTCTACTTGAACTTGATAGTTTGGTTATTTTGATGTCTACAAAGACAAGTACTTTGCTTGATGAGTAATAGGAGGCTTGGATCCTTGCCTAACTAAGCTGTAAGTGATACAGTTGCAACATAACCTATAAAATCAGGTGTGGCAAGCCCTGATTTTAAGACCTGCCCAAATAAATGAAATACAGGATAACAGGATGCCTAGGCATCATTAGTGACTTAGATAAAGGCTATAGAGTGATCGAAAGACAGTGTTACCCACTAAAATAATTTGCTGTGGCAGGCCTCCTTATCTTTTCAGGAGCTCGTCTGGGAGGCTGGAATTGGGCAGGCATTCACTCAGCACCTTGCATTGCTAGTGACCATGCAGAGAAAGGTTTACCATATTTATCTAAAATACAATTTACTAGCCTTTATCCAAAAGATTCCTCTGTTATAGGAGTGCTCTACCTTCCCAGCTACAGGCTGATACACTAACATCAAGGCACAGGAAAGAAGGATGCTAAAGAGAGAACAGAAAAAGGATAAATGTCTTGATACAAGCAGCTACCCTTTATGAATAGGAAGGCTGTGGGTGCCAAGCGTTGCTGCTGGTCAAACTGTGATGTCTGCACTTACACAGCCCTTGGGCAAAAGTCAGAATAAAGCCTCTGACAAGGCACTTAATTCCCCTGTCTTTCTCTTGTACCTGGATAACCTTCAGATATTACCCAAGGTGCCAGAGGTTTTCTAGGTACCTCCAAATTATGTGTGTGGTGCTTTCAGGACCATAGTTTTGGATATATAAGTACCTGGCTTATGGGCAGAGATGTGTATTAGGCTCCTGATTCCTCTTTTCAATGTAGTCCAGAGAAGTTGTTGCTGGATACAAACTGATAGAAAAGGCGAAGATAATAGTGTCACAGCAGTCAGCATTACTGTCTCACAGTAGGTAGGAATGGAAAGAAGAGCAGGAATGTTTTACTTTTGGATTGTGATGTACTCTATGCAGTCCCTCCATCTACTAACCATTCTTTCCCAGCCCGTCATGGCAGAATAACCACTCCTATAAGCTCTGTCCATGAGATTGGTGAGTTTTTGTGTGAATGTTCCTGTACTGTAACCCATACATATTTGATGTTGTGTTGGAAAGTTGAACAGTAGTCAAAATTGTCGGAAAGGAAAGAGCCCATATCTCATGTGACCACACACCAAGCAACTATGGGGCTGAGCCCAAGCCTGAATGCTAGGCATACCAAATTTTGGCTAAGCATGCACTGTGGATACATATATTGGCAATAATGACACTTATTAACTGAGATACAATTTAATTAGTAAATCAAATTAATTTAGGGCGATCTGATGGCATTTGAATGGAATTTAAACAGCCCCAGACAGATATAAATCCAAAGAAATTCCAAAGTCCTCAAACAATTAGATACCATCAGTGAAAACTGGATCCATGTTGCCTTCTTTTACAATGTCTGTGTACATTGCAGTTGTAAGGAACAATGTGCTATAGCATTCGGCCTCCTCAGCCTCAAGGCTTCACTCTGCCACAGGGTTTCCTGGTATGATTTGCTTGGGTGGAGGTGGTAAACAGAATTGTTCTCAAGTTCACAAAGTGCACCAATAGTTTTGGGATATTTCTACAGTACTGGGGTTTCTGATTTTGTTTAGATAGCCCTCATTTTTACTGGTCTGCTTGTTTGCTTCACAGTGCTTTCAAAACATTGACAGTGAGGATTGGTTTAATTTGCACATTTATGTCAACCTCTGTGAAAGGCTTTGGGTGGAGAAAATGCTGAGGATCTATTTTAGAGAAAAAGACATTAATTTGATACTCTCAAAATAAACATTTTAAGATTTCATTCACCAAGTACACTTAACACTACATATTGAACTCCTTTGGAAAGGTATCAAAAATCCAAGAAAAACTATCAACCAAAGAGAATCCCTCTTGACAACACTGAGATGTCACTGCACGTACAACACATATATTCAACCTAAAATGAATGCTCCCCAGTTTTGCACTGCAGTAAGAAATAATGTAAAAAATGTGAGCTGTTGGAGGCTGAAAGAATCTTTCCTCTTAATTATTTTGGATTGACTCCTAAATATTAGCTCTTTCAATAACCCTGATTCTGTAGGCAAATCCCCTCACTATTTTTTAATTTTGCTGAAATGGAAGCAGGGAGGGTGTGAGAAAAAATTAAGAGAACAGAGGTGACAAATAATTTTGCTTTTTCTCCTGCATTTTAATTTACTTAAGATCTTTGTTCCCAGACTAGCAGCCGTAGTGGAGACTTCAGTAAGATAAGAATACACAAAAACTTTACAGTGGTGAGCCTGGCTTGATAGCTTGTGATGACATGAAAAGTCAAATTCCGCTAAAGCTTTGACTACAGATAACCTCACTTAGCATTGTTATCTTAATGAAAAGAAAATAGAAAAGTCTTCCACCATACATCCAAATTTACCTAGGACCTACAAAGAAAATGCCCTCTCACAGAAGAAGCTTTTTAACAAATCCCAAACATCCTCTCACAAAACAATTAATCTAAAATATTTTTTAAAATACTGTCACCAATGTTCACCATTTTTAAAACCAGCTTCTGGAAATAATATGCATACAAACATACTTAGTGTTTAACATTGTTGACTTAATCCATGCTGACTGTGATTTGTCTATATATCACATATGAACATAGCTGCCCTACTGCATTAGAAATCATGAGACTGCATTCACAGCAGATACACCTTTAAAATTATACCTGTTATTTTTAAAATAACTTAACTAGAATTTAAGTAATTTATCACTATCCATGCATGAAAATTCTTTCTAATATTAAAAATATTAGTTAAAAGAAGCGTGTACATCACCACAAATACAAACTTATCTGAGGTACAGAAACACTGTCTCCGTGGGCTTTTCCATCTTTTTTGTGTGTGTGTGTGTAAGTGTACATTCAAAATTCCTTCAGAAACAAACATTTTAAACCTAAACTGCATGATCAAGAGATAGAAATTTTGTTTGTTCTATTTATGATTCTTGCTTAATAGAATTTGTTGAGGCCTTTTTCCTAAACTTTCTTAATACTAGATCTTGTGCAACCCTTTTCCAAATGAGGATCCAAACAGTGATGTGACATCAAGATGAGTTGCAGGTCTTTCTTTTTCCTCCAGCAGAGATAATAGATTGATTTCTGGATAATTTTCTGTCCCTCTTCTCTCAAATGCAAGTAGTCCTGCATGAGAGTCAAATCTGCCCTTTTGAACAGCCTGCAGGATCAAGGTTTGTGTGTCCTCTTATCTGACTAGCAGGAATGGGAAGATCTATAGCTTCAGTTTTAGCTTCATGTGAAGTTACTAGTCAGCTGAGTGCAAATGCTTCAACAAACCTTCCAGAGTGAAAATGGTACTACCATTGCTTGTGCTTGAGGAAGGAACTAAAGAAACACCTTGCACAACTGAAATTATACCATACATCATAAAGAACCAGTACAAAGTATACACTGGTTTTTTTTGTTGCTCTGTCCTGCAACTTAAGGAACAGTCAGATACATCCTGGAATATTTAAATGCTTCCACATGAGCAGGGCAAAACATAAGCAAAAAAAACCCCCCCAAAACCAAAAAAACCCTGCAAAAACAAAACAAAACAAAACAAAACAAAACAAAACAAATCCCAGACATCTTGTTAGTTGCATTACATACATTAAGCTCTTTCACAAATGAAATTGTGCTGTAATCAAGTCCATTTTGGAAAAGGGTAAAAAAATTAGTAAACCAAAGGGGAAAAATAATGACTCTAAATGGGACAAAATAGCAGATCTATTGGAAACATGACAAAAAGAGGATGTTAAGGAAAAAAATTAAGTGGAGTCAACAAGGTTACACATAAGTAACACCTTAACATTAAACGAAATCTATTTTCCATTTTGACCTGGAAACCTTTTCCATTAATTACTAAAATCTATTTACACAGCAACTAGATAAAATCAATCTGATTGCTCACACCATTTTTGGCTCACTTTCTGTGGGCTCTGAGCATTCAACAGACTGGTTCAAGAGAAGTCGATACTTAGATGTTCCATGCTATCCTAGCCATGATTTCTGCTATGCAAGTTCTTCTCTACTGGATATGCAGCATTTTGTTCCTGGCTCTGCCCCCTTGCCCCCCGCAAAGACTTGTAGGGAGGCTGTGCTTCCTTCCAACCTTATATGGAGGCAAAGCATGCTCACCAGTATCTCTGCTGGGTTTGTTATGAGGGGTTCTGACAGGCCCCGCGGCTGAGCTCTCTTACATTAACCAGATCAAAAGCACTGTCTGGCAAAAGTAGAAAAAAAAAAAGTCAAGCAGAGAAAAGTAGAAAGAGAACAGACAGTACTCAGAGAACTGGGAGAGACACAAACCTTCTTCTACACTTATTCCCCTTCCTTCTAGGAACATCCAGGAAGCTTCCAAAAGAAGTGATATCAATACCTTAGGTGGAATTGCTCCAGTGACCACATATATATACTCTCAGCCTGTCAGTTCAGCCAAGACAAAGACACAAGTATGGGATATATTTCTTCTGCTTTGGAGAACACTTCCTGTTTAGTAGGCAGAGTCTTACACAACAGAAGGTAAAATATACCTGGATCAGCTGTACTATTGCTGGAAATGAGCACTGCTGGAAGATTTCTGAGACAGGTATGTGCTTAGCTTTAATATCAGTAATTGAGAACTTCAGAAATTAACAAAGTCTGTTTAATGTAAATTCATCTTTATTACGTGACTTATTTTTTTTTATTATACCTTGGACAGCTGAACACTTTTAATTTATTACTATGATCTTTCAAAACTTATGCCACAAGTCAGAGTTACATTTTCTATCCAGTGATTCTGAGACTAAAAGAAGGTGCATGTTTTTCCCCCATATAAAACTAGAGCCAAATTAGCTTTTAGGTGAATCTCCATCTACCTCAGCATAAAGACATCAAAGAATCATATTAATGTTCTTATAGCATGGTCTGTCTCAGTCTTGATCATATTTTCAGATGTGGTTCTCTAGCAGCAGCTTGCCACTTAATTAAAACAATCAAGGTATCATTAGAGAACAGAAAATTGTGAAAGGCTTTCAAGAAAATCAAAATCAAACCCATATAAATTCTGATTTTAACAGCACCACTAGCTGTTTTACCTCATGGTCTGACCTTGGCTTTCAAGGGAACATCTGCCGAGTGCTGGCGATGCTAGTGAGCAGCAGCAACGCATTTCCCTCTCTAATCTCAGCTGGCAAAAGCTGCTGGCTTCAAGTACTTACTTGAAGGGCTTTTCCCCAGTGTGTGTCCGGATGTGGTTGTTGAGCGTTGTGGCACCAGCGAAGGCGCGCCCGCAGTAGCCGCACTTGAAAGGCCTGTCGCTGGAGTGCGTCACGACGTGGTTCCTCAGCTCCGAGGGCTGCGAGAAAGACTGGGAGCAGTGACCACACTGGTAGGGCCTGCAGTGGGAAAGAGAAACAGCATGCCATCAGTGCTTTCTGTTGGCATGAGCAGGAAACCACATGGGAGGGGGGTCCTGATCTTCCCAGTAATTTCCAAAGAGAACTGCGGGAGCACTTCTCTGGGTCTTTCTTGGGAAACACAAACACAAAACTTCACAACCTCTTTAACAAATGTGAAATTCTTGGGCAGGAATTAAATGAGAGTCTATGGGACCCAAAAACCACAAATCAGCAAACTAGTGAGCTTGCACTGCATATCTGCCTGCCTCGGTTCTCTCAAACTCGATGGTACTCCTTAGGCAAAAAGAAAAGATACGCACATATTGGAGCTGAGGGACTCGTGAAATCCTCTGTTTGTCGGTGCGAGCTGCAGTCTTACTTGCAAATGCATGTTTGATGGTTATGTGCATATCCTATCATTATTCTATAGCTATTCACAATTAAACTCCTCATATTGCTTTGGAGGCTTTTAGAGATCACCTATTTCAATAACAGACTTGGAAAAATGACCACTGTATTACAATTATCTTTCTGTTTTCTTATTTCAGCTGAAAACCTTTACATTTCATTAACATTTCTTCTCCCAACTAGATTGAAGATGCTTGTTTTGGGGATCTTGAAAGGAAACCCAGAACTCAGGTTTTCAACAGCACGTCTTGTTAAAAATAAACATAACAAACAAACACACAAAACTGACTGATATGTTACAAATTCAGAGTCATAACAAGGAGACTACAAACACAGAAAAAAAGGGATGCAAGACAGCAATGTGAGACTGGTCTGCTGAAATGCTAACTAAAATAAAATGCCAAGAAGCCATGTCTGTATATTTCTCTTTGGTAAAAGTGGCTTTATATCAACATCCTACGAGGGGTTTTTTTCCATTTCACATTTGTTTTAAGTTAGTAGCAGAGTCCTAAATGCTTATCAGATTGTTTGCGAAGAAAACTAAGATCTTTTTTCTGGAGGGATAGTAATGATTTCTACCCTACACAACATTTAAACTCTTGGTGTCTGTGTTTCCAGAGCCAATGGCTAATGCAACTTAATTGCTCTCTCCGTAATAAATGTATATGTTTAAATGGCTAGAAACCAAAACTAAAGGGAAAGAGACAATGGTGACCAGGCATGTACAATTCAATTAAGTGCAAAACAAAGTGAACTATCTCATTTGTCAAGTGAACTGCTTAATTGTGGCTACTTGCATCACTGAACACGAATACTATTATTTTACAGTGCTTCAGAGCACTGAACCCTGATTGTAGAATTTTTTAGCTTGATTAATAGCTCAGTATTCATCAATAACTCAATAGCTTACAATTTTAATTACTTGCATTTGAAAACATAACTGCTCTCCAACAAGTTTGAAAGTAAGATATGAAAAGCTGTGGAAGGGTAATTTAGAGGACGTGGCCCTTAAAGATACACAGATATATGTAAAATAATATTTAAAAAACCCAAAACCCAAGAAAGCATTTTTCTGTTTCTCTTACTGAAAGACAAGTAGTAACATGTCCAGTTTTCACCTTTCTTGGAGTCCAAAGTTAATTTGCACAGAAGATATTTATCGAATTTGGTATGAAATTTCAAGAGTTGGTAAAACAGAGATAATTGGTGAATACAGTAATCAAACACTTTTAAGCAAAATAATGCAATAATATATTCCATATCCAAGAAACATTGATTTTTTTAATAGGGAAGGAGACCATTAACATCTATTAGCCTCTGGTTATCTATTTTTAACAGCAACCACAAAAAATGATGCAATGCTGCATAAAGAAAATTAATCTTTTTATTTTTTAAAGTGATAAATAAATCATTGTGATTAATTTAATGCAGTGAAAATTCACACTGTAACTTGTCTATAAACAGTGAAAATTTCAAACCTCATATAGGTGAACATTGTGATGCCGAACAATATGGGTTCATTGGCTCAAAATAAATGTCTCCTTTACAAAATACTCAGAATATATTTCACTGGCTTACGCTCAAGTAAATCAACTCTGCAAAAGATCACCAATTGTTAGATCACTTTGACTCCATTTTTCTGATTGATTCACATCTTGGGAGAAAAACTGTTAAAGAAGTTACCCTTCTCTTTGCAGAGGATGAATTTATCCAGTTTATATCCAGGTAATTCTAATTAATGCTAAAATGCGTAATTTTTTTTAAGCTCAGATAAATGACACACATTAGGCAAAATTAATTTTAAAAAGAGAACATAAAAATACATTAAAATACTGTAACATCTTAAAAATGCTCTAATTTGCACAATTGTAGATTTAAACATGCCATCTTCTGACAACTTTTGGATACTATTATTTTTCAAAGATCAAAAAAAAAATTACATTCAATAAGTACGAAAGTTATCATTCTGTTCTCTGGTAACAATTTTACTGCGCTCGGAATTTTTTTTCTTGGAAGAAAATAAAATCAATATGTTATTTTTCAAAAAAATGAAAGTGGTGCTGAAGGACTGAACACGAGCAGTGCTCGGTTCAGTGAGTACATTGACATGGGCAGAGCACGCCTGCCTTTGATGTAGCAGTTATGTCTTCTGCCATCACTTTTGTCTGCACTGGGACAATAGATTCAGATGGTGACCTCGCTACAACAGAGTTTTGCAGACAAGGAGGAACAGTGACAAAGGGACAGAAGTGTTGGTCCTCATAGGCTGTGCTTTCAAAAATCCACTCCTGGGCTGAATGCACTCCCAGCTCAGAAAAACTAATTTCCTTGGAGTAACCATGTATTGTACTTTCTTGAGCTTCACAGTATCCATGTGAATCAAAATCTTACCAGACAGTAATTTCAAGTTGCAGTTAAGAGCAGCTAAACTGATTACAGCCATGTGCAGGTGAGAATGATGTTCTGACAGCCATCAAAAGTAGTTCTAATTTTTTTTATTCAACACACAGTTACATAGGAGCTTTTAGCTCCATATCTTTCTTTCTGAGCTTAAAGAAAGGAAATCTACTTACCCAGAAGAAAATTTTCCGATTAGAAAAATTACGCTGTTGTTATTAGTCCCATGCATCATTGATAAGCTATCTAGGTTTACTGACATTTAGAATCCATCAGCTTTTTCTAGAGACCTGAATCCTAAAGGCTCTGACTATATGATGGCCCATATAGGATCACAGGCCATCTAAATTGGAATTCTGACAGAAATTCTAGTGTAATAGTTTTCAGGTTTTGTGGTAATTTATAATTTGTGCTTTTCCAAGTTGCACAAGACACATTTTTCAAAATGAAAACACTAAGGAATAATTTTTGCTCTCTAAGCTAGACAATCTCTTGAATCATTTTGCTCTTTGGTGAGGTCTCTTCCTGTCTTAAAATTTCTTACTTTTGCATCTGATATTTTTCTGGGTGAAACTACATCATGTATGGGACCAGTACAAAAGTCATGCTTCCCTATAAGGCTCACTGAACCTCATGCTTTGGGCAGGGGATGTAGAACCCCTGACATGTACAAAGCATGTTAAGAGAATAGAAAAATTCATATTGCTTTCATCCAAAATAGCTACTGAGATACAGCTGTACATTTAGATTAATTTTTTCTAGGTTTTTATTTAGCAAAACTGTTATAGCTTTATTTGTCCTTTACTATTCCTCTGCCAAAAAAATATATTTTCCAAATTCTGACTCCTAAGTCTTTCTAAGTGTTATAAATTTATTTTCTACACCACAAATTGTTAACTCTTTGAATTATTAGAACCTTGGAAAATCTGATCATTACTTTCCACTGAATTTTCAAACTATTTTCCTTATGATTAATAGGTTTTTAGTGTGACCTCATCAGAAGTGAATTTGCTCTTTTCAAGGGGCATATGGAATTCTAGTGTAATCTTAGAAAAGAAATTGTTTGCGAGTTCCTGAATACTTGTAACTTTGTCATTGAAACTCTCTCAGCCCAGTAAGACAAAATAACGCAGCACTGTATTCCTTTCCTTCAGAAAGAGCTAGAAAAGCACCAGCTGAAAGGAGAGACTGGCATGTGATTGAAAGTTCTTTTTTACCTGTTGACAACTAAGAAGTAAAAAACCAACATGATCATAGAGTTATAGAATGATCTGTGTCGAAAGGGGCCTTAAATACCATCATGTTTCCAACCCCTTGCTATGGGCAGGGACATCCTCCACTCAAGGCCCCATCCTATTTGGCCTTGGTCCTTCCCAGGACGGGGCATCGACATCTTCTCTGGGAAGATTTCAAGTCTGTCTCATTACCCTCACACTAAAGAATTTCTTTCTTACATCCCATCTAAATTTACCCTCTTTCAGTTTAAAGCCATTATCCCTCGTTCTATCACTAAATGTCTTCACAAAAAGTCTCTCTCCAGCCTTCTTGCAGGCCACTATGTGTACTGGAAAGCTCATATAAGGTGTCCCTGAGCCCTTCTTTTCTCTACACTGAACAGCCCAAACTCTCTCAACCTGTCTTCTTGCCTGTGATCATCTTTGGGATTGTTCTCTGGACTCTCTTTAGGAGATCCACATCCTTCTAATGTTGGAATCTCCAGACCTGGATGCAGTGCTCCATGTGGGGTTTCACAAGAGTTGAATAGAGTTGAAGTGATTCAGGAGAGAATCACTTCCTGCCCATGCTACTTTTGACACAACCCAGGACATGTTTGGCTTTCTGGGTTGCAAGTGCACACCTGGCTCATGTCCAGCTTCTCGTTCCCCCAATATCTCTGAGTCCTTTTCCTCAGGAATATTCTCAGTCCATTCTCCAGCCAGCCTGTATTTGTGCTTGGGGTTGCCCTGAACCACACTTAAGACCTTTCACTTGCTCTTGTGGGACTTCATGATGTTCACACAGTCCCACCTTTCCAACCTGCCAAGGTCACTCTGGATGGTATCCCTTCCTTCCAGCATGTCACCTGCCCCACAAAGCCTGGTGTCATCAGGAAACTTGCTGAGGGTGCGCTCGATCCCACTGTCCCTGTCACGAACGAACACTGCTGTGCTAAATAGCATCAGCCCAAATAGCAGCCTCTAAGGAATATCCCTGGTCTCCACTTGGAGATTGAGCCATTGACCACAACTCTTTCAAGTGTAACTTTCCTGACAATTCCTTATCCATTGGGAGGTCTGACCATCAAATAAATCCATGTCTCTTCACTTCAGAGAAAGGCTGCTGTGTGCAAACACTTTGCACAGGTCCAACACTTTGCACAGGTCCAACACTTTGCACAGGTCCAGGTCTCTATTCCTTATTCACCAGCTCTTTAAACACTGCTGTAGAAGGCCCTCAGATTTTTCAGGTGTGATATACCCTTCGTGAAATTGCATTGGCTGTCATCAGTCACCCCATTATTTTCCACGTGCCTTAACGTAGTTGCCAGGGGGATTTGCTCCATGCTCTTGCCAAGTACCAAGGTGAGACAGACTGCCCTCTAGTTCTCCAGGTCTTTTTTTTAAACAGTGGAGGTTATGTTACCCCTTTTTGAATCAGCAGAACTTCACCAGACTGCCTTGACCTCTCAAATATGACAGATGGTGGCTTAGCCACTTCATCCACCATTTCTCTCAGGGCATGCACATGCTTCTCACCAGGCCTCAGGGGCTTGCACATCTTCAAGTTCTTTACATTGTCTTCAATCTATCTTCTACAGCTGGCAGTTCTTCATTCTCCCGGTCCCTGCTTTTGCCTTCTGTGACATGGATGGTGTGACTGGAACATTTGCTAGTTAAGTTATTGACTAGCTCAACCTTTTCCATGTCTTAGGCCACCAGGCCTCCTGCTTCCTTTTGGAGAGGTCCCACATTTCCCCTGGTCTTCCTTTTGTCACTAGTGTAACAACAGAACCTTTTGTTGTCCTAGATGTCCCTGCCCAGGAACATCAGGGCTTTAGCTTTCCCAAAGGGATTCCTGGCTGCTTAGACAATGTGTCTGTATATCTCCCAGGCTACCTGTGCTTGCATTCTCTGAAGACTTGCTTTTTTGTCTTTGAATTCATCCAGGAGTTCCCCATTCATCCATGCAGGCATCCTGGTGTATTGTCTGACTTCCTCTTTGCTCCTGAGCTTTGAAAAGATGATTGATCTCATGGTCTCAAACAGTGGGAGAGGGCTCTCTTGAACCCAGGACAGCAATTCTCATTGTTGTGGGGTGGAGGCTGCCACGCCACAGCCTCTGCAAGCAGGTTGAAGTGGGGCCAGCATCAGCTTTCAGGATCTGGCCTTTATAAAAAGCACAGCTTTAAGAGCACAGCTGCCGTCAGAGGAGTTAGGTCACAGTTGTTCTCAAAGGAAGGTATTTTTGAGGAATACCTTCTTCTAGCAAGTCAAATTAAGGCTGGTGAGCAAAGTGACATCTTGGGATACTGCTGACTTGCACATAGCAGCATCCCAAGCATCAGCAGAGCCATGGGTGGTTACCTTCACTGCCTCTAGACTCCACATCCCCTGCTGCATTGGTGCTCCCCTCAAGCAGCGCAGCTGCTGTCCTGAGCACCTCAGGCACCATGAAGCAGCAGGGATGGCAGAGCTGGACCTGCTGGGAATTCTGCAATCACCTGTTACAAATGCTTGTGAAGAAACCAGCCAAAGCAGAAAGCCAGCACACTTGGAGCATCTGCAAGCTTCTGAAGCTGTCAGGGAGGGTTGTTGCTCTGTAGACCTGTTATTGTTATTAGGTCTGAGTACTGGGCACTTACAAACCTTTATGAGAAGATTGTGCAAGAACCAGCATTAAATTCAGCATGAAGTTTACTTTAACTAGGCAATACTCAATAAACAGAAATAGACAACTCTTGCTCAAAACACTTATTTTGAGAAGTCTGTTTTGTACAGGTTCAAATCAGTTAGTGGACTTGGGGAGAGCATCAAGGTCAATGACACAGAATCTGTAAAGAAAATATAACCACAAAATGGACTAAGCCATGATATTAGAGAAAAACAACTATTAAATTTGTAACTTCCACTTCCTGTTAAGAAGATGAAACAAAAGAAAACATGCTTACTATTTAATATTGAGGTGATATTGCAAAACGTGAGTATAATATCTTTTGAGTAAAGAAGAATAGTGAGTGCCAGATCACATCCATAATCTATCATCCATGAACACATTTATGGAGTGTGCTTTCCTTCAGATTCTCAACTTGAATCCCTGGCAATCAATGAGAATATATATCATACAGATATACAGGTTGTACATAAAAATATGCCACACAGAAGTCTTGAGAGCTGAAGCCTTCTGCCTTCCCTCAACACCAACGTGTCCTGAATCTGGTGATCATAGTGATATGGAAGAGTTATGTTATTAAAAAACACTGTGTCATTATCAGAAAATAGGTTACTGTTAAAAAAAACAAACAAAAAAAAATTGTTCATTTTAATAAAGAGTTTTTGTTACCCCCCTTTTTGAGCCTTCCAAACAGGATCATTGGGAATTTCTGCAGCAGAAGAGAGGAAATAATAATAATAATTTAAAAAAAAAGACAACAAAAAACTCTAAAAAACCCACAAAAGACAAAAAATAAAAACAAAAAAAATAAACAAAAACCAAAACAAAAAACCAAAACCAAAACCAAAAAACCAAAAAAAAACCCACAAAAAACCAATGAAAACAAACTATCCCAACAAAATAAACAAGAAAAGCCCTACAAAAATAGATTTTCAGCTCTTGCTTCCAGAAATATCTTCTCAAACTGCTTCTGTCTGGTCAAGGCTTAAGCAAGTCTTAAAGGCTCAGAAGGTCCCTGAGTTCAAGATTTTACAAATTTAAATTTCCACCTCCCACACACACTTCAAACCCAATTACCATTAATTTCAAAGAGAAGCCCTAAAAAATGTAACAAGCTATAATTTTTTTGGTGGAAAGGGAGAAGTATATAAGTAAACCAGTAAACAATTAAAAGTGTTTTTAAATTAAAAATCTTAGTCTTTAAATAAAACAAAAAGTACAGCAGATGATTTTAATAATTTCTCCTATTTGGGATTAATAATGTTTTTACATTATTTTTATGTATTAAGTGATCTGCTTGATAAATAGGATCGTTTATTTCTTGCTACTTCACAGAATTATGTGTATTGTGGCCTATTTATGTCTGCTCTCATTTAGATGTTTTCTTAATCTCAATTGTTGTATTATCTTTGTTTGCATGTCTCAGGCTTCAATTAGTCTGCTTTTCTTGTATTTCAGACCATTAATCAGATTCCTGTATAGATTCAAAGGTGCTTTCCTTGCTTTTCCTTGCAAAACAAATACTAAACCAGAACAGATAGACTAAAGTCTATTTCCTAGAGGTGACAGGCCCTGCTGTTTCAGTCACATCAAAGATGCAGCGACTGGCGTGCTCACAAATTGCTGACAATAAATGAGGAGTTGTTTATCAGCTGGAGTGGTGCTGCAGATGTCATTGAGAAAATAAAAACCAGAGAGCTGCATCCAGTACTTTGGGCTGGCAAGCAGGTATTCTTTCACAAATCATGCCTTGCTTTCGTGTCTCCTGGAAATTTTGTACAACACTGTTAAATTTTTTCATCTAGAAAAATGCAAAATGTTTAAGAAACCTAAGGTCACTTTTTCTAGACACTGTATCACTAAATAACTGGCACCCTCTAAAAGACAAAAAGTTTCCTGTCATGTAAGCTCAAACTGTAATGGTTTCTAAGCAAGCATATGATAACCCAGATCCTAGGGCAGCTATTTATGGTAATTTCAAGCATGGAATGAATTGCAATGACCTAAATCATAGCAAGATGATTTCCTACTATGCCCTAGGGTATTCTGAGCTCACAATGCTCTAGACTTTCCTGAGGAAGCTGCTGGCTGGGTAGGCACAGGAGGGATTGAGAGGTAAGACACCATGAATCAGCACCCTACTAATGAGAATGTTGATTTTTAAGAGTGAAGACCAGAAATCCAGTCTGTGTTTCAGACAATATTTGACACAAGCTGCTTAGAAGGAAATAAATTAAAAAGGAATAAAATTAATTTAAAAAAATTAATCTCTCACCTCCACAATGAAAAATCTAATGGTAAGACAGACTTATCCTCATTTTCTTTCTCTGACAAAATAAATATTTAGCTGTCACTTAGAGTGAAGAATAGTGCCTTTAAGAGAGACCCTTCTTGCATTAACTATTATCTGCAGCTTGCTTCTTCACAAAGGAAGTCACTGGTTCAAGCAAAGGATGAAATCTAGGTGTCACACCTCATTGGATGAATCACTGAAAAGTTATGTGGAGAGTCTCACAACATGCCTTTTCCAGTCTCTGGACTCTTCAGGATGCACAATTTTATGCTTCACAGTATGCTTAGTATGCTTCAATACTAGAAACATGAAAGTCCATAGGATGTAGGAGAGCAGACCTTTCAGGACAAATATTCTACATTGTGACACCTAAATTACAAGTTTTGTCCTACAGCTTCCTTAGCAAGGCATTTGCTTCTGCTGAGGCAAGCATAAAATCCAGAAAAATGTTGAAAGGGCTTGTTCACATTCACAATATTATCAATTCTTTAATTTGTATTAATATTACCTTGGAATCTAATTAGTCCCTAACATGCTTGACATTTCTTCTGGAAAAATTGACTTATTCTCTCCATACTCATAGAATCACACAAGCATATGTGTACATGTAGATAGTACACAAAGTACACAAGCAGACATAGACATGCACACAAACACATGAACAGATTCAGACTTTGCTACTTTTTTGGTAGTGTTTTTTTAAACTCTAATTCACAATTAAATGCTGGTTTTAGAACAACATTTCAGGGATTCAGCTGTTATGCTCAAATTTGCACAGCTGAAGAAGAGACAAAATATGGGCAGCCTTTTTTATTGAATTAATTTGATTTTTGTCTTTTGTCCTGCCAGCTATCAAAATTGTCAAATAAACCAGCTTTGATTCATAAATAATGGTTCCATTATATTTACTGTGCCACCGGTCAGAGTACCTGAAATTTTAATTCACTTGTTCAGCTAAATTTCATCCTCAGTTCACAGCCATAAAATTCTGTATTGACAAACTTTCAAACCAACTTTGACTCTGAGGTATCTAGTCAACATTTTTCTTCTGTGTGGATATTAGTTTATTGAATAAGTGGCATCTGTTTTCCTCCACATCACTGGTGGAGTAGGTATTTCCTTTTGACAGCTTTCTACGATTTATGGGTTTGCATGCTATGAAGAAAAATAGTACTAAGCAAAAAATTCCAATTCATTACCTCTTAGTACTTAATTAAGTTCATACGCATTGCACACTATAGGTGAACCCTGAAATGACTGTGACAGCCACTGAGCAGCAAGTTAGATTATCTTTGGAAGACAGAGAGACTTTTAATTATCTTAACCTTGTTTTTTCCATCTATGATATTCATAAATTTTCATTCTATTTTGTTGCCTCCATCAGATGTACCAAACCATTCTAAAAACAAGATTATATCCTTAGCTATTTCCTTTTATCTGCACATTTAGGCACTGAATGTTTTTAGAAATAGTGAAGGCAAGCAATAGGGTTTTTTTTATCAGCTTGTTTCACGCAGCTGCAGATGAATTATGTCATAGAGGCTCCTCATAATAATGGTTTGGTTTTGAAAATGATAACAGCTTGATAAAAGAAGAAAGCAGTGGATCTGGCTATCAGTAGATACAGAAATAAAGAGAGCCTGGGCTTTACCTGTCAGGGTTCTGCGTACACACATGCATCTGTAAGAGGATCCGCTGGGTGAAAGTCTTAAAGCATTGCCCACATTTCCAAAGATGCCAGTCACTGAACTCAGAATTTAGTTGGCTTGTTGAAGTTGGGCTTGCAAGAACTCGTTGGTTTTTGACACTGATCTGGTTAAATCCTGACTCGATGGACCCAGACTTATCCAGGAGAGAAAAATTTCTGCTACACGGAGTCTGTGGAAATACTACGGATCGCTGTGGAGTGGCAGGGGATAGTTTGCTACTTTTATTAAATGGCTGTAGGGTGTCTTGTCTGGACATGGCCTCCATTACAGTCGAAGGGACATTCACTGGGAGAAAACAAGAAAAGTAAATAAGATCCTTTTTATGCCTTTTTAAAACTAATACAATTTTGGGAGACACCAAAAAAATCAACATCCATTTTCTCGACACTACAATGAAACAATTTTATTTTAACAAAGTACAAAAAAAAAAAAGAAAAGAAAAGAAGGGCTTGAATGAGACAGTGGTCTGAATGGATGGTGCTGATTCTGTGACACTGAAATGAAAATTCATGCAAGGGAGTGTCTGAGACTAAAAGGACCCAGAGAAGCCTGACTATGATATACTTTTATTGCACTATGGGATTGTCATCTCAAAGAAAAAGCTGCACCACTTGTGATACCCTGACTCTGCATGTTGCAGTCAGCATGTCTTACTGCTATATCACAGACAAGCATGAATTTTGAGAGCATAGAGAAAAAAATCCCTGCTGGAACCCTCCTTGAGCTACAACAGGTACTGCAGCAATAGTTCCCTTATCCTATGAAAGGGTGGCCTCTAAGGATGTTATAATATTGCATCTCACAGATAGTCACACTGCCAATGCAGTAAGAAGCCAGGGACTTCATCAGTTCCCCACGTACAAAACAGGCATAAAAATGTTTTAAAGTCCCATGAAATTTGTTTCTAGTCTTATGATCATCAATTTTCTATGGCTTATGAGGCACTCAGATATTTCAGCAACAAATGCAATATGCTTTTCACAAAGTGATTTGGTGCTGAATTACAATGTTTTGTGATAAGAAAGGCAGGAGGTGAAGCAAGTGGAAGAAATTGAACACCTGCCTCACACCTTGAGAACCATGTAGATCACCATGAATGAGGTAAGGGTCCTGTGGAAAAACAGTCAGCTGACAAAAGCTTGCACCACAATGCAAAAATAAACATGATTTAGGCCACTGGACCAAGTAACTTCTAATGCTTTCTAATTTTGGCACACTCAGGCCCATGAGCTAATATTTTAATGGAAATTTTTAAATTAAATGTGTTATGTACATATAAGTCTCTGAACACAAATTTAGTTACTATCACAAACTGTTTATACATGCAAATAGGTACACAGCATGTATAAAACTGATGACTAGAAACTACAACTCTGTTTTGATAAATCATGATGATAGATTTCTAAAAGCAAACATGAGAATTAAATTTCAGTTTTAAGCTGGAATCAGCCAATATTATTTAGTGTAAAAAAAACCCAAACAAACAACCAAAATCCCCAAAACAACCACAACTTAATATTTGGCAATATTTTAAAGCATGCCACTTGCTTTAGAGTTATGTTCTAACAGATCAGTCATACCAATTTTATGTCAGTTGAGGTCCTTCCTAATCTATTCTCTTTTTTTTAGTGTCTGTGAACCTCATTTTTAAATAGGTTTACATCCATGAAGCTGTCTATCACAAGTTTCCAGACATGGAATACATCTTCTATGTCTCTTCAGTACCAGGAGCAATTTGTATACTATCATTTTGCCTCAGTATACTCAGGAGATCACCTTTTTCTTTTTCTTCTTTTCTTTTCTTTTCTTTTCTTTAAATTGTGGTCATAAAAGTGCACAGAAGCAATGAGATCAGGCTACTAAAGACCTAAGGAATATAGGCAGAACTTGTGCTGCTGGCAATACCCCTGTACAGAAGATAAGCAGAAGGTACATTCTGGGAGTTTAAGTGGGACTGAAGTCCTATACCAGTCTGCAGCTGGCTCCATGGTCAGAGATTAATTTCATCTACTCATCTCAATGTCTCTATGGATGAAACTCTGGTTTGTCTCACAGAGAAATAGCAAGAGACAGTATTTATAGATATTAGCCATAATGCTTTTCAAATAAAATTTTTGTAGTCTTCAGTTTCTGAAAGAAAATATAATATTTCTATATTGTACACTCCAGAGCATGGCTTTCATCAATAAATCTTTCTGCCAGAAACTAAATTCTTTTAAACTTTTCTCAAACTCAACAGACTTGAAAACTCAAGATGGGAAAGGATGTTTACTTTTGACAGTTTAATCCCTGCTGTCTTGCTGTTTAATTGATGCATGATTCAGTATTTAAGTTGCTACAAGACACTAGTTCTTCCTATCAGTTCGTGCTGTTTAAGTGTCCAAGGACCAAAAACATACACCTTCTATGTAATTTACTTAGTGTGGGCAGTCACAGAGTTACTTTAGACCAAAGTCAACTGGTGCATTTTTTTGTTCACTGCATAGATACCTATAGTTGCCAAAATGAATGCAAGCTCTAATCAAGTCTCAGACACAAGCAGTAAAACTGAATTATGTGCCTGGATCACCCATTTCTATTACAGACCAAGGTATCCAGCACTAGATTGTGTCTATGTTAAAAGTAACTATTCATGCTTAATTTCGTGAGGATCCCTGAAAAACTCGAAATAAAATGTTGGAACAGGTAAAAGAATGGATGAAAATGGGGATGGTCAGGACGGAATAGAGATTTATTGTCATTTCAGGGTACTTATACTCAGTAGGTATTTTTAAAAGTAGGGTTTTATGTTTAACCACAAGGGTCTAACCTCTTTAATCAGACAGTCAAAGCTTTTCTTAGCATGCTCAGAGGTAATAGAAAAAAAAGAAACACCAACAGAGGCCCTGTGGGCTCGCAATGCATTACTGTTTTGGCAAGACAGTGTTTTGTGATAAGTCTAGTAACAACTGGGAGAACCAAACAAACTAGTTTGCAATAGATTAATTAATCACTTATACAGAACAATGATTCTAACCCTACCATAATTTTGCACAGTGTATCACCTCACCTTAAATATACTGCAATTTTCATTAAATGCCATAGAATCAGAGAGTCATAGAATGGTTTTAGTTGGAAGGGGCATTAAAGATCATGGGCAGGGACACCACCAGAACAGATTGCTCAAAGCTCCATCCAGACAGGTGTTGAAGCTCCATGGACAGAGCCCCTCTAAAATACTCTATGATGTATCTGATTAGACATGAAGGAGGAATTATGGCTTACGCAGGTAGAAATGCAGGAAAGAACTTACAATTTTCATCTTGTGCAATGCACTGGAGAGGGATTCCAAAGAAAGATGTGTAGCTGTCATTGTACCACACTAACAGCTCAGTGCCCCTGGGGATATCTATACAAGCCCGGTAGAATATATTTGACCTAATCAAGAAAAAAGAAAACATGGCATAATTTAGGAATAGAGCATTCTCATCTTATAGTACATGATATTACAGTAGAAATTCATTGTTTTGGAAGCATTCCTACAGATAACTAAATGAACAACTTACTGATTGTTTTAAAACCAAATCTGTCATTAGAGAAGGACTTTGTTCCCGTAGCACAGGCTAACAACATTACAGACTAGTTGTATCTAGCATATATAAAATGCTAAGGTTTCAGAAGGACCAAGACACTATAAAAATACAGTTATTGTCTTGCAATGTCTGTTTCAGGGGGATTTTAGAATGGCACCTTTTGCTTACACAGTATAACCATCTGAGTGGTGTACACAGATCAGCAAGTACAGCTATTTAAACAGCTTTGCATTTGTCATCTAAGATAAAGTTAACATATTTTAGGGTAGACAGCATTTCTTTTGTGAAGAGAAATTAAATGAATAAACACATTTAGCAAGACCTTTGAGATAGTGTTGAATGACCTTTCATGGCAGCAATATACCATCAAAAGAGAGATCTTGGGTTGTTGAGAAAAACAGACTTTGACTTAGGGGAAATAAAAAAATTGGGATTAATTGGATCATGCAGCGCTAAAATCTTCTGCTACATGGAACGTGAGGGCAGTGCCAATGTTTAGTATGTATAAATTAGTGTTACCATAAGTGTGTACCTCATTGTTCCTGTGAGAGAAGACTGGATATTTCTAGACCACTGAAGTGGGAACACACTGGGGGAAATCCTAATATCTTTAGCATAAAAACAAGAGCCTTATCCTGATCTTGCATGGATGTAAATAGCTTCAGAGTGATACTTCTGTAGTTAAGACATTTACATGGCAGCAAAAACTGTGCTAGATTAGAATCAGGCACAAGATAAAAGACAAATGTTATCAGTTTGCAGTGGCTTTTCCCTTATTCTTCACATGGAACAGTAAAACAGACTCCTCTGAGATGGATAGAAATTCAATATATACGAGAAGAACAGTCCACTCTTGCTGAAGGATTACATACCGAAGTGATACAGTCAAAATACCAAGAAATGACCATTTTTTATAACCGCTTATGTAAGGCAGAAAAACATCTATAGACCAAAAAAAAAGTTAGGCCTCAACCAGTTTTCTGAGTGAAGAATTGCTACAAACATTATTCTGAAGTTCAAGATAAAAGTGTTTAGGGTTGGTAGGCCTTAAATTTAGACTTTCTATAAAGAATTGGCTGTAGCAATGCAATTTGTTCCTTGTATAACACTGCAGACATAAGGAGAATCTTCTACCACATTTTTCATGGCAGTGAGATATGCACTTGTCAACATATTTTGTCACCGCAAAGTGGCTCTTGGCAACAGGATCATAAAGATCAATAAAAAAGTGCAGATTCTCAATATTTTACTAGCAGCTGCAAAAATTTCATTTATCTTGTTATTTTCCTCGCTTACTGCCACCCTGTCTCAGGAGGGCACTGCTAGCTAAGCAGAACAGTTTTCTTAGCCTTCTATGAATATCTGACAAAAACTCTCCCTTTTGTGTCTCCCCTTCATCTTCCCTCCTCCTCTTTCTCCTCCTCTTCTTCTCTCTCTCTTTCTTCCCAGAGCTCTGCATTTAGTTAATTCTTTCCACTGTTACATAAAAATGAAAATCGGAGCCACGCTATAAATTACCAGCATCTCTTAACTTGAGAAAAATTGAGTCTACTTTGTACTTCACCCTTGTAACATTTCATCTCTCAGTTTGGCTTCCCTTAACATAAACACAGCAGCCCAGCAAATGAATGTGCTAAAACCAAATGACACACTTTGCCGCTGAAAGAGCAGAACTGTTTTTGAGCAATGGGTGGTCTGTGGGGCTTGGAGTAGGCAGGGAGAAAAAAGTGTAAGTGTACACCGTCCCTTACAAGTGTGCAGAGCTTCCAAAACTCGCAGAAATCTCTGCATGCTGAAGTACATCAAAGGGATTTTTCCCTTTTCGGATAATATTTCCTTTGCTGACATGTATTTAGTATTGTGGTTGGATGACTCATAAAGATAGCTTCATGGCGTCCCAACGCAGTTGAAGCAGAACACATGCCAACAAACATTATTGTCAGCCTCAAAATAAAAACAAAACGTTCAGCTAAGGGTCAATCAATCAAGAGCACTTTGAAGAAAATTCCATTTAGATATTACAAATCATAACAGAATGAATTTAAACCAGCTGACTTTCTGTGAAGAGGACGTCCATGTACAATAAAAATTAGGCTGGTTTTTCAGTGTCCAACTTTTCTATTTTCTTACACTTGGATGCAGTCACTGGTGATGGATGCCAGTTTTTTAAATTGTGTTTTTGTAGTTCATTTTATAAAGATCTGGAGTAATCGAAAACAGATCAACAGAGGGAACTCTAAGTAAAAACTCCATCATGAAAGGAGAGTTGTAAAATCCACTTAATATTGACAGATGTGTAATGACTTTCTCATGTTCACTTTTCATTTAGTTTTGTCATCTATATATATATACATATGTACACATATTTTTTTTTCTTATTTTTATATATATACGTGCACGCACACATCACCACATAGAGAAATAGTCCACAAGATACCTACAAAAATACTCTTTCATCACAACAATCTTTATTCATTATCCAGTGTGTTTCTTTAAAATCCTATGGTATTTTAGCTGTAGATAGCAGATACCTAAGTATATAATAAAAGATTTGTAATGTATAAATAGGATTGTTATTTTTTTAACTGCAGCATTGTTTAGTCAACTGGCCAGAGAATAAAAAAGTTGAAAATGCAATTGAACAATTTTACCATTGTTAAATTGGATCCCTATGGGATAATCAAACTTTATATATTTCATTTTAGCTTGCTTTTGTATGTTTTATTTTTAATTTTAAAGGTAGTTTAAATAAGTTTAAGATTTTTCCTAAATAAAAGAAACTCTGCTCTCTAAAGCAACCAGCAAAAATCATTGCTCACTGCAACTGGCAAGCCTGGGGCATTCTTTGATGTGCTTCCTACCACATTTAATAAGGCCAAGCAGTCGCTTCTGATTCTAAAGCAAAAGGTTTGTTTATAGCTGAGATCATGTATTTATGTAATGTGTTGTCTGGGTTTTCTGGACCTATTTGCAAGTACACAGTAAAATGTACCATAATTTCTTTACATTTTTCTTCGCGTTTTGACTTTCTCTAGCCAGCAGCATGAGAGGTACAAGCTCTGGCAATCTTGGCTTGCAGGTGCACTCAACAAGAGCTCGAGGTGTGTACACAGCTCGTGACTGACCCTCAGGATGCCTCTGGGTGCCACTTTTCCCCCTCCTCTATCACACGCATCCCTGTTAAGGGTGGAGAACTGCTTATGTTGGCTTGCCTCTGGTGAGACTGTTGGAAAAAGTGCAGAGAGCTCTGTGTGGCGGGGTGGTCACACAAGTGACACAGGGCTGCCCTTGCTCCCTGGAGCTTCACCCCGTGTGTGCTGCCCCACGTGAGCACATCCTCCAAAGCTCTGATACTGTCTTTGCAATCAAGGGCAGCAGTACTCCTGATGGTCACAGTCTGATAAAACATTCTCATTTTGTGTCACTGGGTGAATCAAAAATCACTTTACCTGTACTGAACCACCGTTAAGTTCTGCTCCCCACAGTGCCTGGCACATCGGATGTACCTCATCCAGCTTGACTTACTGGGCTCTCCACCATCGATAAAGTGCTGCAGTGTCCCATCTTGGTCATATATCTGGGGGAGATGTCACAAGGTCAAGTAGTTAGAACAAATCATCAGCAATCATTTTCACTGCTTTACTGGTGTCTCTCTGTGGCTTTTCCAGGACTTTATCGCCATGAAGTTTGTCATCTGTGTACTAATACTTTTAGAAATACACATGAAAAACCAGAAAAGTATTGTAGGGGATGCAAGTTTATCTTGTTTCTCTTATCAAGCCAATCTTTTCATATTAAAAATATTTGTGGTGTCTCAAAGATGTGACCATGTTTCCCAAAGAATATTTAACCTATTTTGACAAGCTGGCCTTAAATAATGAACTGCCAGATAAACAAGAAAATCTGGATGTAAAGTGTGCAATAAAATGGCTGGGACATCTGAGCAAGGGGCAGTAGCAATCCCTAAACAAGGATCCCTTCCTTCACATCTCACTTGCAGCAAGAGTATATACTTCAGCAGCCTTACATGATATGTTAGGGAGTTGTGGGATTCATAATATCAAAACAAATGAGACTAGAAGGAAAAATGGAGTTGATGATGCCTTTTGGAGCTCCCTTGAGACATACAATTTTTTTGAAGCACTGAATGAGAAACCATTCCTGAGGGAATTGCTGTTTTCCTAAACATGACATCCCTGCTAAGGACGTGAGAGCCAGTTATGGTAATTTTAAATATGATTTTAATATGTTTATAGATGATTTTAATACGTTTCTATTAAAAAGTGGATGCTCCTTCTGAAGCAAAGAATACAGTTGCTCTGGAGGTTCTGAAATGAAAAGATAAATGTACCATGCATACCTACCCCCCTGACTGCTTAAAAATGTTATCTAGGTAGGTTTAATCCTAGTAAAAGCATGTGATCTCACAAGGTTTTTACTTGTTGCGCAATTACTTTGGCAAACCTCACAAATACGTCTGAACAATTAGGTGCCTATCTGAAGTAAACCTCATTTTCATGCCTTTTGTCCCTCTATGAACACCATTTGCTTTAATATCCATACCCCAAAAATGTTATTTGTTTTGGAATTGTATGAGCCTAAATGGATGTCTTCTTGAAAGTATTAATTCTGATAACTAAAGAGGAAGCACATTTATTACATTGAATTGAACATTTCTAGTATATGTGGATTAACAATCTTCAATATCTATTTCAATATCAAAGGAATAATCTCAGAAATTATGTGACTATAATGTCACATAATATTATGTGACTATAATGTCACACTATTATGTGACTTATGATTTTTTGAAAGAGGGTTTCCTACAGTTCACACAAAAATATACATAGGAATCAAAATCTAGGTTTTTTCCTCCACCAAAGGAGAGTCTCAAATTCAGGAACCAGCCTTGCTTTTGCTTTTGGCCAGGAAGGACTGTGAGTAATCAGGAGTAATATGTCAATTGCAAGAGCAGGAGAGACACAGAAATCAAGTATCTATGGAGATCCTTATCCTTTTTTCCTGAGTGTCTGTGACAAGGACCAGGTAGAACCTGCCCAAATACTCCTGTGTTGGATAAGCAAGATGCTACCCCAACAGGCACTGAGTGGAATAAAGTCAGAGAATCAGGAGTCCTCAGAAGTAAACAAATACTCCAATCCCCGTGATTAAGTTGATTTTTTTATAAATGGCAACATCCTGATTATCAGCAAGGGCCTATTCTTATGCAAATATCTTAATGTATGTTGAATATGTGAGCAAAATATGCTAAATTATAAAAATCTGTGAAGAAATTGGAGAAGTTCTATGGGACATCAGCCTATAAAAAGAAGAGAAGGAAAAATTAATGACTAACAGTACTTGGCTGAAACTATTTTGGCAATATCTATGCAAACATTCTCAGCAGTGTTTATTACCTATCCATTTACATGCTGCTTGTATGTCTTAACATGAGGCAATACCAATTCCCATAAATAAAGAGCTGATAACTTACTAATCCGCAGATGATATGAAACAGGAAAGACAAAGAGGTCTGCCATAATCAGTAGTGACACTCATGTCTTGGCACACAGGGTCCTACCCAGAGCTTTGCACAAATAGACAGTCATTAAATGATATGAAAAATTTAAATCTGTCATGAAAACATAGGACTGGATCTTTCCTGGGCCTTGGTCTGGAATTGGAAGGACTGTGCTGTGAGACTAAGTATTTTCAAATACTTTATTCTGCAAGTACTGATGCATCAAGTGACACTATGCCCTCCTTTCCTAGGAGGATATCAGTGACATTGCTGCATAGTCATAATCTATCCAACAGCATTCTTAGCCCTGTTCTTACAGGACTGTAAACCCATCCGTAAAGAAGCAGGAGCCTTAGGCTTGGAAGGTAAATAATAATACTATGTTGAATCTATTTGTCAAATCACACAGTATAGGTTAAAATCTGGAAAAAAACCCCAAAACTCTGATATGGCTATTATTTTTCATGTCACCGTCATGCAGGAGTTCTTATTCATTTTATAGTTATATAAATCAGGAAACCAGTGAACAAATAACTGCCTGAAGAAACCCTCATGAGGGAGTAAACCATAATCTGCCATAACATAGAAAAAACAAACCTGTAGCACAAGCTGTGAACACAGGCACTACATTAAACAATGGATATATGTGTTTACCCACATCTCCATAACACATGCAGACATCCTTAAACAGTCATACTATCTATACTGCAGAAAATGCAGCAGAAACCTGTAATAAATTGATGTTACTGGAAGCCTTTGACTACCTCACTTGATCATTACATCCATCTACACTGGCGTAACTTTTCACACATTGCAGTAGCCTCACAGTGAAATAGAATACCATTTCTCCAAGTCCCTTCAGACTCTGCATTTTTTTTTTCTGTATCTCACATCAGTCACTGATCCAAGTAGCGGAAACACAATTAGTTATTTCATTTTTCTGCTTTGATTGCACTTGGAAGTGTTGCTAAACTTCATACTGGACCTTGAAAACTGCTGGTTTTGCTGAGTATTAAGGGTTTGGTTTTTGTTGTGGTTTTTTGTTTGTTTTGTAATGGAATTGTGGAACTGACTGGAATCTGATAAAAGAGGTCTGCACTCACCTCATCTGACTCGCATTTTGGTCCCCCTTAGCAGTTGCCTTATAGTTAATTGTCATCTTAATAGATTCTTGGCTGTTTACAGATATTTTACTGGTATGTTGCAGATCAAGAGACTCACTCAGAATGTGATATGTACTTCTCCTGTATGAGTTTCATCCTTTGACTGCAGAATACAACAGAAACTGCTTCATTTTCCAGGAAAGTAAGTTCAAAGCATAGTCATCAGAATACAAGTCTTCTCTTTTCAGTATTTTCTGTTCCCTTCCTTTATACAGCTTTATTAAATAATAGAGACATAAATAGAGGTCAGGTTCCTCTTCTAATGGCTGGATTGGTTGAGGATAATTATTTGGAGGACATAGATACTCTAATGACAATTGTAAGAGCAACACACAATGGCAGTAATAACATAACTTCAAAGGCACACTGCATGCCATATAAGTGGTGCTCTAAAATCTCTGAACAGCCAGAACATAAATAACAGAAATAATATAAACATGAACCATCTAAGATTTAAGCAGTATTAAAAGACAAGGCGGAGTGCTAAAGAGACTTCTGAGAACTCTCAATTGCTTCAGTACTGATACAGTCGGTATTGCTCACTTGAATCATTGGGGCAAATCTAATTCTAGTGCTAAAACTGTTGCTCCAGTTTCTGGTATAGCTGCCACAAAATTTTAGATTAAAGAAGTTCAGATGTAGCAGCACAGTTGTGGAGAAAGCCAAGTTATGAAGCAATTAAAAATCATTTCACAGAAGCAACAGCGAGAGCAAAACTTTTTGAAGTCCTTCTTCCCTATCTGTTGCCTTCCCTTGTTCTCTTTCCATGGCCTGCTATTACATCTAAAGATGTAATAGCAGGCCATGGAAAGAGATTAGGCTGCTCATTTTCACTTCAGGCAGTCAGGGTGATCTTGAAAATATAATGTTTCTTTGCAGATACATTTATATTGCAAAGGTAGCTATTAAAATATTTGGTTTATGTTGCAAGACATCAAAAGACATGTGAAGAAAACCACAAAATATGCAAGAGTTAATTCTTACCATTATAGAGGCTCTTGCATTTTGCTGTTCACTGCTATTCTCATTGATATCACATGCATAAAGTCACAGAATTTTCAATTCTCTTACTATGAGACTTCTCTCTGAAGAAGATTTACTCTTGCCTTCAATGCAAAGATAGCAAAGATGTACCCAAAACTACTGGTAATATGGTAAAAAAGTTGTAGCCAGACATGTTAGATGTGGTAGCATCCATATAAGTTATATTCTTTCTGTAACTGTGTATGAACCTACAAACCACAGTTACACTGGAAGTTTCTTCTTTGCTAACTTGGACATCAGAACTCAATAAGCTCTACAATGGGCACATCTCACTATTGTGAGCCCCTGCATTTGATGTAAAAACAATACATCTTCTAAAGATGTCTAACATAAACAGAAGTTGAAAACAATTCCGAAAAGGATAATGGTTATAAGCCTGGTTATTGAGCTGACAATCTGTAAAAGGGGTGCAATTATAGAACCATAGAATTGCTTAGGTTACAAAAAGACTTTTAAATTCATTTAATCCAACCCTTAACCCAGCACTGCCAAGACAAGCAGGGTTAAGGTCCCTGCGTTAAGTCCCTAAGAGCCACAGCTACACTTCTTTAAAATACTTCCAGGGAAGGTGACTCTATCACTTCCCTGAACAACCTGTTCCTGTGCTTGACAACCCTCTTGATGAAGAACTTTTCCCTAAAATCCAAGTTAAACCTCCTCTGGCACAGTTGGAGACTGTTTACTCTATTCCTGTTGCCTGTTGCTTGGGAGACGACCCCAGCTTGCGCGCACTTAGAACCTCCTTTCGGGCAGTTGTAGAGAGCAGTAAGGTCCCCCCAGTCTTGTCTCCAGATTAAACAGCCCCAGCTCCCTCAGCCGTTCCTCACAGGACTTGTGCTCCAGACCCTTCCCTTGCTCCATCACCCTTCTCTGGACATGCTGCAGCACCTCAATGTCTTTTTTGTAGTGAGCAGCCCTGAACTGGACACAGGACTTGTGTCACCTAGTGTAACTTGTGTCACTTGGTGTCACCTGTGCTGAGTGCAGGGGGACAATCCCTGCCCTGCTCCTGCTGGCCACACTACTGTGGGCACAGGCCAGGATGCCATTGGCCTTCTTGGCCACCTGGGCACAGCTTGCTCATGTTCAGCTGATGTCAACCAGCACCACCTGCTCCTTTTCCACCAGACAGCTTTCCAGTCTCTCTGACCCCAGCCCCTACTATCATGTAGGGTTGTTGTGACCAAAGAGCAGGACCTGGTACTTGCCCTTGTTTGACCTCACAGACTTGGCCTCAGCCTGTCAATCCAGCCTGTCCAGATCCCTCTGCAGAGCCTATCCACTATCCAGCAGATCGACACTCCTGTGTAAATCAGTGTCATCTGCAGACTGACAAAGAATGCACTCGATCCCCACATCCAGATCATGGATAAAGGTATTGAACAGGGCTTTTCCCCACCGCTGAGCCCTGGGGAACAGCACTTGTGACTGGCCATGAGCTGAATTTAGTGCCACTCACCTCTATTCTCTGGACATGGCCAGCTTCGGTTTTTTACTTGAAGAGTACTGGCCATCAGCATCCAGTTTTTCCAGCAGAATTCTGTGGGAAATGGTGTCAAGGCTTCACTGAAGAACAGGTAGATAGTATCCACAGCCTCTCCCTCATCCATGAAGTATGTCACACTTTCACAGAAGAAGACCAGGTTGTTCAAGCAGGACCTGCCTTTTGTAAACCCATGCTGACTGTGGTCAGTCCTGGTTGTCTGCATGATGGCACATAAGATGGTTTGCTCCATGACTTCCTCTGTCACCAAGACCACACTTACAGGCCTGTTGCTCTCTGCATCCCTCTTCCTGACCTTCTTGTACCTGAGCTTTACATCTGCTGACCTCTGATCAACTGGAACCTCCCTGATGACCCATGGCCACTTATAAATGATTGAAAATAGCTTAGTGAGCTCTTCCCCCAGCTCCTCAAGACTTGTGTCAATCCCATCTAACCCCACAGACTTGTGTATGTCCAAATGGAGTAGATCTCTGACAATTTTTTTCTCAATTACAGAGGCTTCATTTGGCTTCCCACACCTGTCTTACAGCTCAGAGGACTGGTTATTCACAGAAGAACTGGCCTTACTGTTAAAGGCTGGGGCAAAGAGGGTTCCTCAGCTTTTTCTTCATCTTTTGTCACTGTTTCCTCATGTATGCATCAAAGGGATTCTACTTACCCTTCTTAAGTTGCTACACAATTTATAGAAACCTTTCTTATTTTCTTTTACAGCAGGTAAGTTCTACTTGGGTTTTGGCCCTTCAAATTTTCTCCCTGCATAACTTCATGACATCCTCTGAAATTGCCTGCCCCTTTCTTCCAAAGGTCACAAACTCTCTTTTTTCCCCTAACTTCCAGCCAAAGTTCTCTGTTTGACTAGGCTACTCTTCTTCCCCACCAATTCATGTTTTAGCATATGTGGACAGCCTGCCCCTGTTCCTTTAAGATTTCCTTCTGAAGACACATCCAACCTTCCTGGACTCCTTGCCATTCAAGACTGCCTCTCAAGGGACTTTGTCAGCCAGTCCGTTAAATAGGCCAGAATTTGCCCTCTGGAAGTCCAAGATGGCAGTTCTGCTGATCTTCCCCCTTACATCTCTGAGATTTGAAAACTCAAATAGTTTGTCACCATTGTGCTCATGACAGCCTCTGACCACCACATAACCTATAAGTTCCTCTTTGCTCATAAACAACATGGCACATTCCATCGCTGACTCCCTCACCATCTGCGTCAGGAAGTTCTCTTCCACACACTCCACAATCATCCTGGATTTTTTTCCTCTCTACAGTGTTCCATTTTCAGCAAACATTGGCTAAATTGAGGTCTCCCAGGAGAACAAGCATGAGACTTCTCCCAGCTGCTTATAGAATATTTCACCTGCCTCTTTATCTTGCCTGGATGTCCTAAAACAGACTTCCACCAAAATATATGCTATATTGGCCTTCCTCTTTATTCTTACCCATAAACACTCAATCCTGTCATCAACATCATCTTCTTTTGAAGGAAGATGCTGTATCTTCATAGAACTTTTTTTTAAATTCGCTCCACAGCATTTGACTAATTGTCTGCAATAAACTAGTACTGTAAGTAAAATTGAATACATGTACACTTTCTTAGAGGGGGGAAGAGTGTTAGGTGGCATTACTAGTAGAAGACAGCTCTACAGCCAACAGAACAAATTACAAGGATGGTTACCTCTCCCATAAAGCTGAAGAAATAGCTGTCTCTTTCCTGAAAAGCCCTGAAACTCAGATAAGTGAACAGTAAAATTCAGTGATTTGACATGCTTAAGGCAGTCATTGTTAAGCAAAATGCCAATGAATTCTGAAGTTTATTATGACACGTATACATTATTTATTTGTTAGAGCTTCTAATCATGTCAAACTGAAAGCAAACTGGATTGTAGGCATGACTTGATAACTTACTCATTTAGATTGGATTTTGTGTAGTGTACTGGTGCCTAGCAGCTGGCTTTGAAATCAGCACACTGCCAAAGGACCTTGTTATCTAGAAAGCTGGAAACATTCAGAAGATGCAGCATGAACTAAAACAGAGAAGATACTAACAATTCATTGAAAATACTACATTTAAGGAGCATAGTTTAGGCTGAAAATCAAAATACAGCTGGGTTCATATTGATAGCAACAAGTGTTCAAAGAATGAATGCTTTTAGACTTTCAATGCCTTAATATTAGGAGCTGGGCATTTGCTTTAGGACAGGAGGGCCCTTCTAAGTATGTGTCTTCTCCTTGTTACACACTGAATGAAACAATCATGCATGTAACCATAACTTCTTTCTCACGTCTTTCACTAACTTGATGACCAAGTAAGGGCATTCAGCAAACTTTCTAAGAACTCTTTAGTTCCACTGTGTAAAAAAAAATAAAATAAAATGCAACTCAGAGACGAACTAAGATGCATG
>VYZP01061981.1:46317-59882 GCA_013400635.1 Hypocryptadius cinnamomeus | reverse complement strand
TTTAAATGCTCCATGCCAGCCTGTAGTTGAGCTGGGGTAGGGGCTAGGAGAGTTTCCAGAACCCAGGCCACTGATGGACCCCAGTCATGTTCTGCAGACATGACAAAATCCACGATGGCATGAGTCCAGTACACAGCAACGCGAACACCCAATTATTCCTCAAGCCCCAGGAGGCTTTTGGAGAGGGTGGCACCAACCTGTGCTGTGCAAGAGCATGGAATGACACACCTACCACAAGTCAAAGCCCCAAAATGGCTATAAAATGCCCAAAACTTTAAAACTGATGCTGTTCAAAATTGCCCATGTCTGCCAGCTCTGGGGATGACCACGCAGCAGTACCTAGATAATGGATTTGATCAACAGAAGAGTTTGGAAACTTTTCTACTACAGTAACCAAGAGTCTTTTTTTTTTCCCCAGAGCAATTAGTCAGCTCAGGGATGTCAAAACATATAACTGGGCCAGGAGACAAATTACAGTGTAAGTGCTGCTACTTTGCCAATGACCTAGCAGGCTTGACCCTGAGATTTCTAATGTTTGAAATCTCACGTTCCTTGTTCGGTATTGCAGTACTTCTAAAGAAATTTTAGTTAAGAGGAAGTGACAGGCAAAGCTACCTGCATGGATCCTTCATATATACAAACAAATAACAACAAAGCCCAGTTGACCAAAGGGGTGATATAGTCATATAAAAGAGAGAAATATAAAATAAATACATATAAATTCATCAAACTTTGGTTGCCAATTCACTCTTCTGCAAAAGTTCACGACAACTGGCTCATCAATACTTAATACTCTGTCCCAACTGAATGGTCTGACAATTAACAGTAATCTTTACATTCCAAGCATCATAAATAGATGAACAGAAAGAATTATTCAGAGCTGAGGATAGTCTTGATCCTTACTGCAGCCTCATGTGTTACATATTTTTTTCTGCTGTGATCTCACTAGCAATGCATCACTGTTTTTAACCACTCTGAGCACTGATTCTACGTTCAGCAGCTGTGTTTGTTTACAGGGCTAGAAATTAGCACAGGACAAATGGACTTCATCCAACTGAAATTTTATTTTGGCATTTTCCACTACACTTCACAATATATTGGTCCTCATAGACCAATTATGTATTTGCCACTGACGCTGGCCAAGGAGAGTGCATAAGCAAAGATGGTGCTCACTAATACTACACAGGGATGCTTTTATTGCTCCAAATGTGGGCTCCCTAATTACTAAGCACAGCCCAGTCACTTGTAGCCAGGAAAGTCCACTACTGTATTGTCCATACTTTTTTTTCACTGGGAACATAAAGAATGTCATCATAATCCATCCGGCACTTTGCACTCTGCCAGCTCAGTAAGAGCGATGAAATGCAACAATATTTTATATTTAAAGAGAACCTGCCTGTGCCATTCACACTTATAATCGAGCTTTCAAAGCCAACTCCAAAAGACTGTAAACCAAATTCAGACAAGTCAGTCCTAACATCATTTTCCATTTGAATGTTCATGTGCTTTTTCATGGACACGTATTTCAAAACGAACAAAAGAACAGCCCTTTGCCCCCATGCCCTTTTCATCTCCTTGACCATTACCCTAGCACAGTGCTGGGGGGTACTTCAGTTTTCCCTATCCTGCTCTAGAATAAACTGTTCAAGAGGAGTTACTAAAATCACTGGAACGTGGTGGCAAACACACTTGTCGAGTTCTCACACGCCTGAAGTGTAATCTTAAATGTTCGCCCTAGTTATTCAGAACACGTTTGTAAGCAATTCCTATTTATGTTAGAATTCACATGAGACAACCATAAAGTGCATTAAACTGTAGTTTAGAGACTTCATGCTGCTGAAAATACTTCGGTTCTATCTTCAAAAATGTATTTTAGAGAAACTACCAAAGAGTCCCACAGGCACCAAACAATTTCTTCAGGCAAATATCTACAGCTAATCTGTCAATTAAACCAATAAGTCCTGATCAAGCACCTCTCTGGAGAGAATAAAGTTAAAAGCACTATGCAAGCTCTTGAAATATGTTTTTTTAGGGACTGAAAATGCCAGGAATATTTGCACGGCATTTTATTTCTGAGGAACTGCCCCTCACTATTTTTAACTTTGTTTCACGCAACAAACTCTGATAATTTAAAATAATAGCAATGATGATGTTCTGACATCACAAGATGCATGAAGAACCCTGTCAAAGTAATATATTGCACTCTGCCGCATAATTATGTTATGTTGGAGCAGAGTGTTGGAAAACTTAGTATAATCATTAGCCGAGTGCTGAATGTTTTGATTGTCAGACAGGTTGTATATGATGCAAATATATGACTCAGAAATGATTTCACATAAACATTTTGGTAACAGTATTCTGACTCATAACCTCCAACATAGAAAATAACAAGCTGCACAAAACATCTGTGCGCTCCGAGCAACCCCAGCTTGCAGCAACCTTCACAAGTCTCCCAGCACAGAGAGACCAGAGGTCCCATCTGTGAGTGAGGACCTGGAGCTGAGAGATGTTGACACTTACCTTCCTAAAAAGAGTCAAAGGAGGAGCAAAAAGGGCTGTCATTCCCACCAGGAATCCCTGGCAGAGAGCTATGTTAGTTTACGCCATCTGAGAGCCTGCCCAGTGGGCATTGCTTGGTTTCAGTCCACAATTAACAGGGCTAAGATGGGAGGAAAGGTTTGCTGTTATTCCACCCCGAAGCTTCACCACGTCAAGTACAACACAATGCACAGTTCTTCTTCTATTTATTTTTTCATTCATTAGGAGACGGACAGCTTCTTTCACAGCCCCCTTCTGAAGACAAATGTGCAGTCTTGAGTGACAAGGAGGATTTACCGTCTGTTATTTCAGAGGAGGTTTGCCATGTTTATTCTGGAAAGTGCCATGAATTAATGAACTATCTCTTCAAGCCTCAGTGCATCAGAGCTGCCAGCTCTCCAGCTGCCAGAAGCAACAGACTGTTTTGGGACCCCATAAAACTGCTTTTACTGAGACTAGAGATAGCAACAGTATCAGGCAGACCCAATCCCAATAGCTTCTGTAACATAAAGGACTCATTATACCAACTTCAGCTGTTACACTGCATTTTTAAGGGGAGTTTCTCAACAAAACTCACAGTTAACTCGGAAGAACATCTACTGTTAGCTTCCCTGCAGCATGGGCTTTATCAAATGTAAACCAAGCCTTTATTAGGCTCTCCAAAAGTGTCAAATGAAACATGTGCTAGCCTGTGACCTCTTTCATCTCTCTTATATTCAGCTGTTGGCAAGCATGTCTGAAGAGCCATGTCCCCAATGGAGCATGGCTGCAGAAGGCACAGACTGTGCAACACTGATGAGCAAGGTTCACAAGCAGGAAGAACTAAAGCCTAAGCCAAGTGAGAACCTGTGGGCTCCAGCTGATTCATGCTGCCACCTGAAAAAAGTCAGGTTTCACCAGATAAGACCCTCTTGTTTCACTGGCTCCATGAGCCACTGGAGGACTGGCCAGGTCAGTAAAACAGGTGAGATTACAGGACCAGAAGCAAGAATTTCAGGGATCTCATCACAGCCTGGTCCAGTCATAACCCCTGAGCCTCAGCTTAGTTATTTGGAAAATCAGTATAAGAGTGATTTACATTTGTCAGAGCACACTGTGAGAGTTAAACGCTTATGAAGTGTTTTGAGGTTCTGAATAAGAGACAGAGTAGTATCTTGATGTTGTCTAGCAAGTAACGAGCATTACTTACTCTGCAGAATGGAACATTTTTGGACAGGACAGCTGCTACAATCATTAAAGTGTAAAAACTATCACATGCAAGAGACAAGACACAGACATCTCAAAGAGAAAATCTATTGTAGTATGTTAAATGTATTTTCTCTCCAGCTATCTTCCATAGCATAATAAGCTGGAACTTCCTTAAATATGAGAACTTTTTTTTTTTTTTTCAGTCTCCCTTCATTTCTCTTCATTCCTTCCCCCTCTGCCTTTTTCCTTTGTGGGTTTAAAAAAAAATTTAAAAAATAAAAAAATTTGAAAGAGCAAGCCAAGAGATTCACAATCACCAAAGCCTGCAGAACATACAGTGAATTTTGGCAGGACATGCATGTTTATCCTTTTCATATGTTGTTTAAATTATTTTTATAAACAAGTCATTATCTTGCATAGCCACTGCTTGGTCCCTTTCATGTCAAAGATGTTTGATGTTACAATAATTAAGCAAAAAGGTCTGCATGCTTGAAATGCTGTCTCAGGATGATGGTTTGTGGGCAAGAGAGGCTGCTGCTTTTCTAAAACGAAGGGTTTCTTTGCCAACCTTCATCATTTAAGTTGAGCACCTGGATTCTGTACTTGTGAATCAAATCTTTACGTAGATATTAAAACATTAATTTCAAACCAGGCTTAAATTTTAGAACTATCCTACTTTTTTGCATCAAAATTGTGCACACATGTCAAGGCTTGTAGAGAAGCCTCTCCCTGCTTGCACACGAATGTTTTGAAGAATCAAGCCTGGCATCATCATGAAGACTCAGGTACATTAGAAGTGTGTAAGGCCTCTTCCTGCACCACACCACCAGTGTGGCCAAAAGTTGTGAAGAAACATGAATGGGAACCCCATGGTAACTGACATAGGAAATGGCTCCTCCTTTTTTCCTGCAGAGCTTCTGGCAATTAAAGAGTGCTGCCTCTACTTTTGCTCATCTGAATTTGGACAGAGGGAGCTTGCGCCTCTGTGCCATGAGGAATTAAAGCTGTGACCACTTCTTTAATCCCTGATACAGAACACCTTCATCCAGATATTTTAAAGCAGTTTGAAAAATATGGTTGTTAGGCTGCAGCAAGTGTTCATGTTCAAACAACTTTGTATTATTACAGAGTTTACAAAGGCAGAGGCAGACAAGTCTTTTGCATCTTGTACACATTAGTTACAGTTAAACCTTATTTTCCAACTTATTTGGATAATTTTATTCCGTGTAAAAAGACTGGAATTGACTGCTAAGGGTTTTACTCTTCTGGATTTCTCTCTCAAGTGGTCAGGAAAGCCCAGGAGAGACAAGGATGCAAGGAGGCACATCTGTTTCACACCATAGCTCTTGACCCTTTCCTCCCTCCAACACCTCTTGGCTTATGTATGCAACTATCAGACCCTGCTCATGAGCTCTAATCTGTTCTCATTTTTTAAGTGCTCTTTGTTGCCTGGTGTGGAGCCTAATGCTTGTGCTTCAATAGACATTATGTCACCCTTTAGCCCTTGTACAAACAGAGTGTCTAATACCTTGACCATACACGCCACGCGAACGCAATGAGGTGAGCGACAAGATAAGAAAGCTGTGGCAGTACACTTCAACATAAACATCTCAGTGCATGCTTTAAACATGGCACATTTTACAGCCTGCACTGTAGATCTCCGTTTGACACAATTTTGGGTTGAACAAATATATATTCGTTAGAAGAGTGTTTCAAATAGCCAATTCATACATTTCTCACACTGCAAACAACCATTAACATACATGGAATAACACATCTTTGGAATAGTGTTTGAAAACACTCCCTCATTTACTATCAGGAAATTTGACTCTTCAGAACAAGTGTTAACACTGTCTTGTTTAATTTGTAAAGCTATTCAAGCCATGAAGTACATCTGCACATTCAGTATATTTCCAATACTGTGCTTCTGTTTTCATTTTCAAAATGTTTTTATTTATACACTAATATTTGACCTATGAATGTTCCAAGTTTATATGGAGCCAGCTGTTCTAAATTCTGGTTATACTGAGCATTAGTGCAAAACATCAGGTGATATAATTGGATATTTTTAAGGGGAAAGTTCACAGGAAAGCAGTTATGTATTCTTGTGATTAACACCACATTGGATCAAAACAGTCATGTCTAGCTCTCTGAAAAATACAGCTACTGTTTTAGTTAGCAGAACACTTCGGCTCTGTCTACATTATCCTTTTTTGCCAAAAGTTCCCACTGTTGCTACCACTGATTCAATTCTGTCATTGTGCTATGATGAACACTGCTACGTAAAATAAAAAGAGCTGAAAGCAGCGCTGTCAAAATCTTTGTGCCCTTAACAACAAAACAAAAAAAAAAATCTCATTACATCACCAAAAAAACCCAACCAACCCAAAACGCAAACAAACAAAAAAATCCATTCCAAAACTCTACCCAACACTACAAGACTGTTTCTTAAGTAACTGAAAGTTCAGGAAATGCCAGCCCCAATCCACAGCAGTTTTTAGGAATCAAAGTCCATTACGAGGTATTAAACACTCCTGCAATCCCACAGGGACTCAGCTTCTTTAATTAAGCTTTTTTTCTCCTGCAACAGCCCTGCAGCAGCTGCAGCCACATGCCCTTCCCAAAGCCCCTGTGTGGGAGCCTGCTCTGGGTGCAAAGCACCAGGCCACTCAGTGTGCTGCTGCCAGCCACCCCTGCTGCAAGGGCTGCAGCTCTGCAGAAGGCACCACTCCTCATCCTCTGCCAGCCATGACTGAAAAAAAGGTGGAAAGAAACAACTCACTGAATGCTTTCAGGCATGTCTCCTCACCCTCAGCATATCACGGCTACAGAACCCCAGTTCCCACCCAATTCCCACTTAGAATTCCAGGCAGTTTGGGCTGGAATGGATCTTCAGAAGTCATCCAGATAATCCCTGCCATGGGCAGGAACATTGTTCAGTAAAACAGATTGCTCAAAGTCCCATCCAACCTGACTTCGAACAGCTCCAAGGATGGGGCATCCACAGCTCCTCTGGGGAACCTGTTTCAGTGTCTCACTACTGCTGTTTGAAAAATTTCTGCCTTCTGTCCAATCTAAACCTACCCTCTTTGAGTTTAAAACTGCCGCTCCATCGAACAGGGAATCTAGGTGTGACCCAACATCAGGTTCCAAGAATCAGGTGGGCAGCAGACAGTTTTCCAGTCCTTAACCTCCATCTACCAGGCTCTGAGGTCTGATAGTTTCTGTAACAAATGGGAATCTCTCACCCATGAGCCATTTTTCCATTTGGGCAATAGTGCTTGTTCTTTGCTTCATGCTGCTATATAAATGGTCAAGTGGAAATGTTAAATGATTAGGAGGTAGGCTGTACTTTACAGCACAGCTGTGCATCTGCTGGGATACAGCAGAAACACACAATGGGACTGTTTACATCCCAAGTAAATCATACCTTCCTCTAACCCCCTAAAAGTTAGCAATGAGGCAAGATGACCTAAAAAGAATCACGACTCCATGGCATGGAAAGTCTAAACACCACCTTCCTTCCTCCTAAATCACAAACACCGCTTAGAAGTTTATCTTTAAAACTACAAGAGAGAGTGTAACCACTGCAATGCACCGGGCTAGACCCAGCAAGGATCCACAGCTCCTTGGCAGAGGTACAAGCCTGCCGCAAGCAGTCCCAGCAGGAGCTCAGCACAAGACATCCATGACAGCTGCCCAAGTGATTTTCTGCTAAAGCCATGTTGAGCTGGAAAAAAATTGCCAAAAGAAAACCTTTTTATAAGAAGTGGTTTAGCTTCAATTTTTTTCTGAGGGAAAGAATTAGGAAGTTCTGCTTTTACTTTTATAAAAAATTTAAAAAAAAAAACCACACCAGCCCCACACCTGAGTTTCTAATTCAAAATGCAACTTTTCATTTCTTTACAGATAAAAAATTTGGCTTGAAGTAATCAAGACTGGTTTGGCAATACTAGCTTTTTAAATTACAATAAATTGCTGTTGTTATTGTTGTTGCTGGAAGAAAAATTTGTGTGAAATGTTGAAGTCTAAGACTGTAAATTTTGAAGCTCTGAAAAGCTTTCACAAGACAGAATAATCCTACTAATGTCACACTGTCTGCTTCCAGCAGCTTAGTCCAGATGACAGTCAGACTTGGATAAATTGCCTACATGAACACAACCCTCCACTCATTTCAACTGTACAGGTTTTGAAGAGCAGCATTTCCAGGAGCCACACATCTTTCAGGGCTCCTAGCCAAAGACAGAAGGATGACTACAGTCCCTCAAATTCCAAGACCAGAGGAGCTGAGGACTTCTAAAAGACCATTTACCCTTTCTTTAACTGTATTGTCAGGCAGCTCCACACTAGCAGGCAGCTTGCAAGCAGCAGCTACTTCAAGGAGATTACATAAATGAGGTTCTCAAGCTGCATCAGTTGAACAGCAAATATAAGGCTGCTCTTCAGCACTTGGGAATCTGTCTTGGCATCAGAGCCCACTATACAAGGCTTGGCAGAAGTCAGTAAACTCATTCCCATCATCAGCTTCATGATTTCTAATATTGGCCTGCTCTGGACACACGTGGAGGACACTGCTCACATGCCGAGCAAGTGAGGCTGTACACAGCCAGCTGGCAGCACAGCCAGATCTGCAGCATCACACACTCCAGTTATTCCCTTAGAGTAGATGTCTTGACCTTTACAACACGTGGCCAAAAGTATAAACAGATGGGATGACAGTATGAACGGTACGGTCCCATCAATCCAATCACGCAACATCCCTGATACATCTTGGTTGCCTAATTTCATATCTCCCAACAGCAAACATAGTACTGGGAAAAAGGCAGGTGGGCTGGTCAAATCCTTCAGATGAAAAAATTCACCTGCTTTAGAAACACGTGTAAGGATGTTGGAGCACTGCTTCCCTCCTGTGAAAAGCTGTGCAGAACAAAGGCATATTGCTTGCACCTAATGTGCTATGGATTTGTGTGAGATCGTTCCTAGAAGGAAATCTGGTAGGTCACCACTGCCAAAAAGATGAAAAGCCTGTTTGTAAGACATCACATCCCTAAGGTGCTGCTTTATAGGCAAGGAAAGAGAGTGTGTATTTGTACAACAAGACTTATATCTATCTCCAAGCAACTTCCTTGCACTGAAAGGGAGCACCCTTGCCCCAGCTGATACTTGAAGTCTTGCAGGGAAGATGGGGATTGCCTGGAGTTTGGGGATTCAAAAATAGAAGAGTCTTTCCACCACAATCCCAATTCAAATAGTGTTGAAGCTTCAGGGCTGTTTGCAGAACTGCCTGGCAAAAGGTGAGCTTCCCCTCAACCTTTCCTCCCAAGGGACCTGTGGGTCTTATGATAAAAGGGAAAACCCTCTCTCCAAAAGTAGATGTACAGTGAACCAGTGCTGTTAGTCTGCTACAAAAAGCCACAATGCTGAATAACCAGGTACCACACCCCAAAGCACACTTTTTATGATCCTTATCTCTGGCAGGTTTGATGGGTTCAGACTCTTCCTGCACATCTATCAACAGCCCCAGATTCGGGTCATGGCAGAAACTCCGACTGCCACTGAATTCCTTGGGTTTGATTGTAGGAAGTACATGGCTGTTTCCCCTCTCAGTGTGGATGTCAGGATAGGAAGACATGGGTGAAGACCACGTTCTGACACAGAATTGCTTCATAGCACCCTTCAGGATACACAAATAATTCGGGATGCCGTTAAAGTAGCAAAGTCTTTGAGAGTCTTTTTTTCTTCTGCTTCACACAGCATGCACTACACTGAAGACACCAGCTGGTGAAACAGAGGATGCAGTGCAGATCCCCTTCACATCAGCACTGATGTGCCTGAGAACACTGGGGTCAAGCTGTCAATCCAGCACCACTGCCTCAAGAGGTATCTCCATACCAACCCCAGGCTGTTCTGCCAAGAGGAGATAACCTTATCTCGTGCCATGAGGAAGGTACATTTTCCAGATAGGAAACATTAATAGACATTATTCTCCCAACAGTACTGTGTCAAGACATGCCACATATTTCTATCCAGGCTGTTCCTACAAGAAGAGCTGAACAGTTTCACAAAGATGCCTGGCCCACAATGCACTGCCCCACCCCAGTCCCACAACCCTGCTGTACAGACATTTTCACAGCACAAAAGTTTGGTACCCTGCTTCCTCAGTGAATCCATGCAGATGTTTCCATCTGTGCTAGCTATCCAGACTTCCTATGTGTGAAATGAAAAGAAACAGGCACTTGTTGGATGCTTCATCCTAATGAAAACACCCAAAACAGACACTTCTAGGATCATCTTCCCAAAAAAGGGACCAGATTTACCAAGGACAGGTTATGTTTTCTGTCAAATTATGTTTTGGTATTTAACCTGATAGATCAAATTTATATAATAAATTATCTGAACTGGTTTATATCTTATGTGATTTTGCTTGCAATGGGAACAAAAAATTACTTCTCCTCCCTGATACTGCTCTCCAGGTGCAGTTTTTCTCATAAAATTAAGTGCTAAGCATCTCCTGGAAATCCTGGACACACTAAGCTCCCTTATAATCAGCCCCTCTGGGAATCATTGCCCACACCACAATACAGACACCACCAAGTAAGCAAGATAAATCCCAGATTCCCTATTTCAAAGACTGATATTTCCTGTCCTCCCTGTAAGACAGCAACTCCCCGTGTATGAAGAACCTCCACACCTCTGTGATCTTCCTATTTCACTTAAAAAAAAAAACCCAGAATGAAATAGAAACCATCTCCAAGAACACCATCACCTTTGAGGCTGAGACAAGCCTGCACTGTGTGAATAATCCAAGACCTCACCAAAGTCCCTCAGCTTTGCAAGACCTTTCCAAAGAGGACTCAAACCCTGAGCACATATGGAAACCTAGCCTTCCCCAGAGAGAAAACACATCTGCTGTGTCCCCAGACTGAAGGATGTAAGTTGGTCAGGAAGGGCTGGAGCCTTCCTAAAATCATCAGTGACTACAAGCTAGTGACCCTTTTCAGGCTACAGGGCTGGAAAAATTAGGTGCACTTTTATAAGAACATCAACACCTGCAAACTTGCATGACAAAGTAGGACTCCTCTGCACAGCTGACCTAGGTGATGGCTTTCCAGCACAACAAGATATATCAAACTTTTGTCTGATTCTGAGCTGCAGCAGAAGCAGCATCAGCACCTGCAGGCAGGTCACCCACACTTGACACCCACACAGCCACATATGCCTACATTTCCAGGTGATACCATACACTCCTCACCCTGAGAGAACAGCAAGGGCCCCTCACATCTCTTTGGTAGTTGCCTCTTCAATAATGGAATGGGACGTCTCTAAGGTTGAACACAAAGTTCTTCAGAAGTCAGTTTTAACTGAACAGAAGTAACCATATATATGGCCACATGCAGAAAGCTCCAACTAAAATAATTCTGGCAGTGTCCACTTATAAGCAGACTCCAGCTGTGAGTTTTCAGGGTTGCCATGTACTTCATTGGATTACTCAATGTGCTTGAAATCAAGAATTCCTCCCTTTCTGCTGTGATCCCACCATCTTTTGCTGCATTTCTGACTTCATCTAATAAGCTACTTTGACAAATCACAAGCTGGCTTTCTCCCATCAAACCCTGGGTTTCTATATCGGAATATAACCTTAGGCTTCCTCCAGTTTTCCGACCTGAATTACTGTTAAATGGAAAAGAAAATGTCAATACACAGGTGAAAGACCCAAAAAATCGATGGTATGTCAGAGAAGCCACAGAAAATAGCCAAACAGCTGTTCAGTCCCAGCCCATCGATTTGTCAACACTCCGGTAACAAACAATCACATTAAATGACATTATGGTTTATGACTCGGGATTTGGAAGTTGATGAGAAATTTCTGCAGTTGATTCATGCTTCCTGAGACGCATAACTAGCGTTTCAATTGCACTATTTTACTACATTACATGAATAATTTTCTTCATTGTTACATAAGTGTCTAGATCCAAATTATCAGAACTGATTTGAATCATATGAGTGGGAGGGGTTATTTCCAAAAGAAACACATACTTTCAGATTATACCATCTAATAATACTCTCCTGGTGCTTTACAAACAGCTAATTACTTTCTTAAACACCACATGCTCACACTTATCCCTGAAATCAGCTCTTTAGGGAACTGCCTAGCCCCTTGCAGGCATCTTGTTTCACATCCCTCAAGTACAATGTGACAGAGGGTTGCTTATAGACAGCTACAGCCAGCACCACACTTAAAATCACAGCTCCAAGTATAGGTCCTGAAAGTCCCCAAGGCAAAGAACAGGGTCAGCAGCAGCAGCTCTGTGTATTCAAAGGACAGAGAGGTTTGGGGAGGGAAGAAAAACAGGTGCCCTTTGGATTTAAAACCTGTACAGTGTTTCCCAGATCTCAGCTTCTGAGCTGAGACCACGGACCATGCTAGTTTCATTTGTGGACAATTTCAGGATGTCTCAATCAAATACATCCAAGCTCTGAGATGGCAACACCACCTAAACATCCCAAGCTGACTTAAAACAAGGCAGATGAGACCCTGACAGGTACACACCTGCAGCACAAGGAGACAACAGGGCTGCAGGCTCCTGGAAGGTCTGAGCACCTAAGGCAGCTCAGCTGTACCCTTACGAGTTGTGGCCGCCTTGGTTTCAATGTAGACAAATCCTTCAACAACTCTTTGCAACTCTTCTGACCTACCACGTGATTTCCATCAGGTACAAAAATTAATCAGCTCTTGTTCTAGATGCACAGAGCATGGCACAAAGCTATTGAACACCTGTACCAGCACTGGGAGCTCCAGGAAATTTCCTGCTACAGTGACATACCTCTGCTCCAAACAAGTAAACACACAACAAATTCGGTCTGGTTTGTTTTGGGTTTTTTTTCTAAACAAGACAAGCTGTTGTCGTTCTGGCACACAGCTCTGGCAGGACAAGTAAAAAGGCAAAGTCTTCAGCTGACCGGCTAAGACACTTGAGCTTCACAGGAATTCCCTAAAAAAAGGAACTGTTATTTGCCAACTGAAATATTTTCATTCTCCACATTAGGCTGAATCTAATTACACTGTTTCCTTACAATTGCATAGTACTAAGAGCTCCTTTAAGTAAAAAACTTAATGACTTTCCCACTGCAATGCCCGCCTCAGAGCCCTTCACATCGCTGACAGGATGATTTGTTTGAAGAGCAGGTTGACATCTAACAAAACTTAATTCAAGATTTCCACGTGACACAGATTTTTATCACGTTCCCGTGCTCAATCACCAAAATAACCTACAAAGAGTAGTACACATATGCACCACCGCACTAACTCTGATCCCTTAAAATAAAAACAAACAAAAAAACATTTTAAAAGGAAAAGACGAGGACACCGTGAAGTAGCGTGGCTGTACTTTGTTCAAGCCCGAAAGGCATCTCTGCTGCTGGACCTTGCATAGAGTGAGCGCAACCTGTACTCCGGCACGAACCCAGCTCCGCTGCCCAAGAAGCAGAGGAGGGTGTGCTTAATTCTGAACTACAGGCTCTGACCACTACCATCAGAACAAGGACTACTAAAAAAATAATTATTCTTTTTTTTTTTCTTCCTTCCTCTCACTCCCTCCTCCCAAGGTTTTGCATGCTGGGGTATATTCTTTTTTTCACTGTTTGCGAGAAGTTTTGCCCTTCCCCGAAGTGAGCTACCCTCGAGGCCGAAATCCGCGCAAGTCCAAGGTGGGTCCCAGCCGGCAAAGCCCCGACCCCGTCGCGCCCCACCGGGGAGTGCCCGCCCGTCCCCACTGCCCGGCCAGGGGTGTCCGCGGGACGGACGGACGGGCGAGCGGCGGGGTGGGCTCCGCGCAGCC
>VYZP01061981.1:9950-46202 GCA_013400635.1 Hypocryptadius cinnamomeus | reverse complement strand
GGAGAAGGAGCAGGGTGAAGAGCAGCAAACTTTTATCGCTGCCAGGGAGCGAGCGAGGGAGAGAGCGAGCGAGCGGCTCCTGCGGCTGCAGCCCCGGTCCCCGCGGGCTGGCCGGAGTGCGGCTGCTGACAGCGAAGGCAAATGAGCAGCGCGCCCGCCTCTCGGCGGGGCGGGCGGCCGCTCCTCCGGGGCGGGGAGCGGGCGCAGGTAGCGCGGCCCCGCGGGGGTGGACGGGCGGGGCGAGGGCGGCAGAGGAGCAGGTTGAGAAGCGCCGGTCCCGTCGGATGTCACGGGCTCGCTGCGATGGAGCGGCGCTCCGCCGAACTGCGGCTCCTGCCGCCTCTGCCGCTGGACTCTGCCGGCTTGTTTCTTGTTAAGGGAAGGGTTTCGGCCACCCCTCCTGCCCCCAGCGGGTGTTGCCTATTTGTCCTGAAAATAGGTGGAGTTTTCTGAATCCGAATAAGCGTTGCAGTTTATTTTAGCAGGTTACGGCATACTACACAGGGTTTTTTGGGGTTTTTTTCCTCTGGAGTATCTTGGAGAACTGAACATGAAACTGTGGTACACGGCTGGGACTACCCAGGTACCCCACGCCAGCCCTGCTTGACGGAATACCGGTCTGCATCCTGCGGAGCAGGCTATACTGCCAGAAAAGAACATACCCCCTCCTACAGTAATGCTGCAGTTCTGATGTCATCCCTTTCATCAAAGAGTGAAAAAAAACAACCCAAACACCATCCAACACTCCAATAACAGCAGTTTGGTTGAGTGAGAGGCAGCTCTTCCGTACCCTGGTCTCTGACTTCGTGGATCTTGCTCCGTCTGGATGAGTAAAGCCAGTCTAGTCTCACTGAAATCAGCGCAATTGCTCTAGGTTTGAACTGGGATCATTTCATAGGAGTTGGCCCGAGAATAATATCTGGACCATTTGAAGTCACTGGCAAAATTTCCATTAACTTTATTAGAATCAGAATCTGGCAATAAGCTCATATTCAGCTTTCCAGAGACACAGCTGAGAATATTCAGGACAGAATACAGTATTTTCAGAAGTGGAGGTTACACTGAGCCCTCACATCTCTGAAAGCAAGGTTGCAGATGTGTGCTTTAACTGCACAGTCAAGGAACCCTGTAATGCTGGATACTTAAAAACTTGTTTTGATGGGAAAAAGGGCATCAATTATGAGATTTGAGCATAGCAGTCATGGGGATGAGAGGGAGGAGTGCAAGTTGCTTTTGCAACTGTCTTTTTTTTTTTTTCCCCCTGATTGTGAAGACACTCAAAATTTGAAAATGAGGGTGCATGTGACAGCACCGACCCAACATGTTCCTTTTGGTGTAGTGGATCCCACTATCTTCATGAAAGAGGTCTGTGTTTCCCAGGAAGGACTCAAGAAGGCAATGTCCAGGGAAATTTTTGTACTACTGCTTCATTTATTCACTTTTCTCAACATAGAGCAGTGGGGCTGCTTTTATTAGATGAGACTAGGGCTCACTCCCAGAGAGGTGGTGAGCAGCACACCTTTCCTTCTGTAAGGCAGTGTGGGATCCTGCTGGCAAAACCCAGGCTCCCAGGAGTAGAGCTCGGTGCACAAGCTGTCTCCTTCGTGAGCTGAGAGGGATGCAGGACATGTTGTAACCCCTTAGGAAGGGCGTCTGGAGGTTGGGAGGAAGTGCAGGAGCCCTTCGGTGAGTGAGGGACGTTTCCTAGGCAGGTACTTTTCCTGCAGGTGGTGGGGGAGGAGAGCAGCCACTTCCCACAGACATTCACTTGCCCGTCCCTGAGCTTGTTTGGGTGTAGCTCCTGTCGCTGTGTCCAGAAGAGCTTTGCAGCCTTGGCTTCCTGTTTTGACAATGAGAGAGGGAAGTGTCCCATTACACGGTTATTGCTGAAGAATGAACCCTTCCATGCAAAGTGTCCCCTGCTTCTCTCGAAGATAGGAAGAGATGGTGCACATTTAGCAACAGACAGTGCCAAACTCTGGAGCAGCTCTTGTGTGTTTCTGCTCCTCTTATTCTCAAACATGTATCAAACCTTTATGGTTTTAATCTGAAATACTGGTTACTGCAATAAACACCTGCTGTCATAACGGTTGGAAGCACTTGGGCATCTGAGTTTAAAGAAGTCTGAGGACAGGGACACACAGCAAACATTTCAGTAGTTCCCTCTGAAGTTACTTTATTCTGGAGGTAAATTCCCTCGTGTAGGTGGGAAGCTAATGCCCTCCTTAAGAAGTCATTGCACCTTATTAAGTTTAAGTGCTCCAACTTTTTTTTCTAGAAGTGCTTTCCAGAGTTGTACGCTACTTATGCCTGGAAATGCTTCTTGCTTGTGGATGTGAATGCTTTACTGAGGGATTCAGTTCATCCTGTCAGACCTACAAAAGCTACAGCGTCACTCAGCAACTCGATGAGGCTGAAAAGGTCTAGGTCTCCTTCTAGAGGTCCCATGCAGTGACTCTCTCAGATATTCCTGCCATCTGAAAGGGCAAGTTTCCCAAAAATATTTTAGGACTTTGGATTTTCCCAAAAATATTTTAGGACTTTGGAGCAGCATATCTAATTCTCTGGAGGAGTGCACAGCCTCTGTATTCTACAACTGCTGCAGGCTGAGACACGCACGTTTTATGAGTTAAACATATATTTTAGAGCTACCGGCAGGACTTTGGATTTTTCACAGACAAAAAGCCTTTGTAGCATACCTGCTGTCCATAACTCTATGGTAACACGTAATTTCATTCGCGTTTTTGCTGTCAGATCTTCAAAAATGCTGCGAATCCAGGTTTTTTGATATCGTGCAAGTCACCAGCTTTCCCTGCTCGTGACGGACACCTGGTGGCAAAGTGGAGAAACTCGCAATGTCTGTTCCTCCAAGTTTCTGTCTTTGGCAAGCCAGCAATAAGACATTTCTTTTTCTTTGTCTCTCAAACAAACAAACAAAACCAAAATCAAACCAAAATAAAAGAAACCAACAAAAGAAACCAACTACCCACAACCAAAATAAGCAACACCCCCTCTATATAATACAAAAAGTCTCCTCCCTCCCCCAGACCAACCCTTATGTAATTTTCTGTCCTTAAGCCAAACTTTAGTCTATATTCAATCCCACACCTGCTCAGTGCTTCATGAAGAAAGTCTTTTATACATGACCATGAACAGAGCCTGTACCCCACAGAATAACCATCCCAAGATGTGGCATGGTGCCAGCAAGGATTAGTTACAGCAGTTAATTTCTTCTGATAGTGACAGTGTTTAGATTATACGCAATTAAAAGCTGGACTACCTGTTTCTAGTCAAAGAGGACTTACTGGAATTTCAGTTGTCTACTTTTATCAAATCATTCCTTGCTCTAATTTAAGCAAATTAAGTTTCCTTGTTGTTGTATGCATAAGTTGTGAGGAGCAGTTCAAGTCATGTGAAGCCCTGACGGGGTAAAGAGGTAGTTCACTTTAGTTGGAAGCCTTCAGAATGAAAAAAAACAAACAACAAAACAAACAAACAAAAACCTCAAACAAACAAAAAACAAGAGTTTTCATCACAATGTCATAAAATACACTACCTCATCTGTACTCATGAGGAGAACTATGCAAAATCTTCATCAATTGTCCCAGGTACCAGGATTACACAAACCTAGCAGAATGATACACAGTAAATCAATTTTTTTTCAGAATTAATAAAATACTGTTGGATAGAGTGGAGAACTTACTATTCTAGTGATCCCTTCTCCATCTCCTGAGCCCAGAAAAGACACAACTTTGCATTCACACCTTCCCTCCAGATGAATCACTGGCTACCAAAGTGCCTGTGACAAACGCAGGCTCCTATGCTCATGGGGTCAGCAAGGACACTGCAGTAAGGGCAGCTTCGGTCCCCACACTCATTTTGCCAAACAAAGTGGGTGTTTTTTTTAAAGCAATGTGGAAGAGATGGAAGTAATGACATTTGCTTTCTAAAAAAAACCCCAAACCCTATGTTGTACAGTAATGACATAGCTGGAATGAACTATTTGCAGCACTGTACTTGGGGAGGTTGAAAATGCAAACATGCCTCCTAATTTTAGTGTATCAGTTTCCAAAGTCTGCTTGTGCAATGAGAAAGAGTGGTTGAGTATAATCTTAGCTCAAAGATTGAAGCAGGCTAAAAACAGCATTTGCTATGAAGGCTCAATTTTTTCTTTTTGCTTGCTGAACGAACTTTCTCCACTGCAAGTAGAGGCAGTTGAAAAATAGTAACATCATCTTATTTGCACATAGCAAACCACTACTCTCTTTACTCAGAAATCTGATCTAAAAATATGTAATGGTAATTTCCCAGATCAGAACACTTTAAAAAATGGTTATTAATATAAATTCAATAACACGATTGGACTGCTATCCCTGCAAAAGCAAACAGTTAAAAGTGAAATAAGTCCCAGTATGAGGATCACAAACTATTCCAACTCTGTTCCAATACTGGCCACCATCTTCACCCTACCAAGGATGTACTTATGTACCAACAATTGTACCTTAAATTTTATTTGAAGTTAAGAGTATCAAGGGAATCTGACCTGAAATTGCAGCAATTAAGTAAATATTAATATATTGCATTATTGATATAATTTTTCTGGGTACTTTCATGGTATTTGCTTTTACTTTCATTTTTCGTTAGTGGTATCTCAGAGAAAGAACTGAGTTTCTTCTGAGCAATGAAAACTAGAGAGGTATCTGACTGCAAGAATCTGAATGCTACAAAAAGAGATGACGAGAGGAGGAGAGGCCCTCACCCCATCCTCTGCTGGTGTCAGCTGGTGAGCCATCAGCCAGTGTCCCTCCATGAGCATTGTCTGGCATACTGACTAGAAAAAATGAACACCAGTGGTGGTAGCTCATAACATGAGAATGAGCTGTAAGACTCTGGTTTAGCAAGTGGCACTTTGCAGCACTCTGCATTAGCCAGTTACTAGGATTAGTGCATAATCTCTACCTCAAGGTGGTAAGGAAAGGATCCAGCTGTATTTCCCATGTCATGGTGCTTGGGTACTCGCTGTTCATCCCTCTGGCTATCCAGGTCCCTGTCAGCAGAAGAGGAGGACTGGGGACTGTACTTTGTTGGAACAATTTCATTCCACTTCTGTCTTGTCCTGCTGCCAGCTTTGAGCACAAACACATCCCTCTGAGGCATCTACAATTGCTTCCTAGGGCTGAACACCTGAGCTCACTCACCTGCAGAGGTGCACATTTCTATACAGACAACAGAAAAAGTATTGGAGATGCAAGGGCATGGCCATCACCTTCTGCCTTGGGTCAAAGAAGAAAAAAACCAAAAACCAAGACCGGTGACAATGGTTAAGGAAAGAACAGCTGTTGAAATTGCTCACAAACATTGCAGAATGGGGCTGGAAAATACCCTGGAGAGAAAAAAAAAAAAAAGATTCTGAAATCTTATTTAAAGTAACTCCAATGAGATCTGCTTGTACCAGTGTGCAAAATATGTCTTTTCAACAACACTTTTCAATAAAATTGGGATCGACCCAAATAGCATGGGGCCACAGTGGGGACTGCCAGATTATTAAAGTTTGAAAATACAAATGCCATTCCCAGCAGTATCCTATTGTAAAGTCCACCGTACTCAGACTGCCTTTCTCTTATCTATTTTCACACAGGGGCAAATTTTCAAAGACAAAGGGTACTAAACATCCTCCAAAAATAAATGTCAGAGACCGTTCCTAGCTGCTTTGGGCTCAGTTGCTGTTTTGTACCAGAAAACCAAGTGGTCTTGCACCCATCCCACCCTGGACTCGGTGAACATCTCCTTCCTGGGTGGGGCAGCTGCAGGAAGCCTGACAGGCAGCTTGGTGCCTTTTCCCTTCCTCAGCCATCTCCAAGGCTTCTCCACTGCCACCATTACCCTTTCTTGCAGCAGAGCTGCCACCAAGGGGTTTTCTGCCTTTTGGTCTCCTCAAGCTCTGGGGAATAAAACGCGTTTCCTACAGCTTTTTGCCACTTACTAACATTCAGTAGACACCACTAGCTTCCATTCACTCTTGCTTTAAAAGGCACCTCATACAGTGCCAAATCAAACACAGTATTTTAGGAAAATGCAGGGTCCCAGAAGACACTGCACAGGGCAGCAAGTCTACAAAGGCATTTTTAGACATCAAGAACTGCAGCAGCTTAAAAAAACTTTTAAACCCCCGTTGTCTTCCAGCTGAACCTTTTCTTTCATGCACTTTTCTTTCAAACACTCCTTCATCCCCCGAAGAGAATATTTTTTATTACCTGTACTTACTGTGACAGCTAATAGCCTTATGGATTAGTTCCTTAAGGGAACTGATTCAACTAAGAAGAAAGAGGGCATTAATTGTTCCCAAACACCATTTAACATTTAAATTTGAGAGGTGCACATTGCAATAATAATTTTGTTAACAAGTCAGGAGAAGAGCTGAGGTAAGCAGCAGCCATATAGCAATTTTAGCTTAAAAGATGCAGCTTCCATTGTGCACTAAACAAGTTTCCATGCCAGCTCAAAATGAGGTAACTCAGAAAAAAAATCATCTTTTTTCTTTCTACAGGAAATGTTTAGAGACTGATAAAAGAGATTTTACACGTGTGCCTTCTGCAGGTAGGCAGAAAACACAGAGAGAGAAATGTGGTTTCTTTAGAGACTATTAGAAGGAAGCCTTGTAAAAGAAAAAAAACAACAATTTTTTTGTGTCCTTAGTGTTCTCTAAATTAATAAATTTCCTCCTTGGTGAGGCAGAAGTGATAAGCAGCTAGTAATTGCATTGCTTTTGAGAGGCTTCAAGTTTCCAGAGCAACAGCACGCCTCTAATGCAGGGCTTGTCTTTGTTGCACTGTTGGCCCAAAGAAGAGCTCAAATTTTCTGTCTCAGCCCGCTTGCACACAAACTCTGAAGCCTCTATCCCTCCTGCAGGATGTCAGCAGCCTAGATCTTGCTGGGTCCCCAGGGGATGCAGGCTCAAAAGCCACGGCTGCTTCTCGGGGTGGGAAAAACCAGTTGGGACATGGCCACCCGGTGTCAATGGGCAGCATGGATGCTCCCTGGAGCCAGCACATCCACACAGGTCAGCATGGCTGTGGGCACAGGCTCACCGGCACTGAAAAGCAGGAAAAATCTTCCCTTGCCAGACCCAGCCCCTGCAAGCCATTCAGAAGGGACTTGGGCAGCTGATCTGCCCCAGGTCCACAGAGGTATTTGTTCCTGTGTAAAAGGATGACTCACATGCGGTGGAAAGAGTAGCCCCTAATGTATTGTTACTGTTTTCATATTTGACAAGTACAGTACTATAATAAATAATGTAAAACAATGAATAAATAATGTCAATGAGAAGATATGATTAGCTTAAAACTCAGTACCTCCAGTGTGTAGGATGCCAGAGGTCAGACACCAGAAGCTGCAGAGTTGTGTTGACGTGGTGCTCTGCTCAGACTTTCTAGATGGATGGAGCACTGTGACCACCCTCTGTTTCACTGAGCAGAGGTTGTGGGACAGCCTCTGAAGGCACACCAATGTCTGCAGGACTCACTCTGTACTGAAATTAAATGTTAGGACTGCTCTCTGGGTCTGACCTCCCACCAGACACGGGAGGCTCATGACCATGGCACTCCTCCCTTACTCCCCAGGACTGCCTCTGGTCAGGCTCAGCACCCACCCACCTCGGGAGCCACTTGAGATGGCACTGCCTGGCCCAGGCTGAAATAACGCCCGAGACCTCTGTGCTCAACCACAAGGACAATCCTGTCCCAGGACCCAGCAACATAAGTGGTCACTGCTTAATGTATGGGAACTGATATAGTGTGAGTTGCCTGGGATGCAGGCTGGATGCTTCCTGAGCATCCTTCATGGCAGCCTTAGGAAGAGCACTGCTCTTGGCCCTGGGCAAGCAGTGACGTTTTGTGCTGATGTGAATTAAAAAACACTACTCATTTCAAAATGCTACCTGAGGTTTGGGGCAGTTATTTGGAAACTGCTGAGCAGAGCTCCCAGTAGAAATACAGCATTTGGCTTGGGAAGGAAGAATTTCTAAGCTAACTTCTGGCTTGGAGTAATTCTATTCTCTTACGACGTCTTTATTTCACTCGGCTTTGAAGAGATAGAGGAGTCAGATAATTAATTATAAAAGACAGTTAAAAAAAAAAAATAACCAGTCATTCCAGAGTCTTGAAGTCCCAAGACAAAACTGATACACCAGTGACAGCATATGGGCCCTTGTTAGTGTGGAACAAAATGCCTGCATCTGATCTCCATTAGAGAAGCCTCTGTTCACTTCCCTCACCCAAAACGATATGGAAATCCATTTAATCTTCTTCAAACCATACAACAACACTCAATGAGTTTTGTTTCCTCCCATGTAAAATAAAATAAAGCAGTAAAATATTATACCAGTCCATCAAGTGATGTTCCAGTTTCATTTATGTGATGTTCAGAACAGTTTGTTGCAATGAAAGGAATGGGTACTCGAATGAGGTATTATGGTCAGCAGCCTGTGGGAAGATGTAAGATATATTTAGTTTGAATACTAATAATAGCCTAATAGCATCAAAGCAAGATAATGGAATGTGACAGATGTTGGATGTTCTCTCTTTGCAGTGTGCCAGATGTATATTTTAAATTACTGTTTGCATGACAAAAGGGCCAAGAGGCCTCACTTTTGGATTCAGGGCCCTCTGAAGCTGGGCTCTGCAGACAAGAATGCAATCCCCTTCTCGTGGTTTAACCCCAGCCAGAAACTCAGCCCCATACAGCCACTCACTCACTCTGCCCTGGAAGGATGGGGAAGAGAATCAGGAGGGTAAAAGTGAGAAAACTTGTGGGTTGAGATGAACACCATTTAACAAGCAAAGAAAAACAAGGAATTATCAGCTACTTCTTGTTTTCAGGCAGGTGTTTGGCCATCTCCAAGAAAGCATGGCTTCATCATGGGTAACAGTTATTTGGGTAGACAAATTCTGTAACTCCAAATATTCTCCCTTCCTCCTCCTTCCCTGGGCTTTTATATGCTGAGCACAATGCCATATGCTCCAGGACATCCCTTTGGTAAGTTGGGGTCAGTTGTCCCAGCTCCGTTACTCCACAACTTCTTGTGCACCCCCAGCCTACTTCTTGACAGGGTGGGTTTGAGAAGCAGAAAATGTCTTGTCTCTGTACAAGCACAGCTCAGCAATAATGAAAAACATCTCTGTATTACTGACACTGTTTCCCGCACATACTCAACACACAGCTCCATGCTAATTACTGTGAAAAAAATTTATCGCACACAATACCAGCACACTCTCCCTAAAAATAGAAATGGCAAGTTATTTTTATCATGTATATCAATGTTTTTGCATAGCCTAGAGCATCCTTAAAGGTGGCATTGTCAAAATATTCACATGAAACCCATTTAATTCCCTGTGCGGGTCATCCAGCAGTGAGCCTGGCTGTGTGGAGCAGTGCTTGGCAAGGTGCTGACTCCAGGCTGGCTGCCTGGACTGAGATCCAAAGCTCCTGGGGGATCACTTCATTTGGGCAGTCAGACAGTGCCACCAGCAATCGGAGGAACCCTTTCCAAGAACAAATGCATACATATACTACAGACATTTTCTTGGAATTACGTTACTGTCAGGAATGCTCTGCACAATTGAGCACTATCACTAGGAAGCTTTTTAGTATTTGCCCTTCAGTTCTACATTTGAAGAGGCAAAAAGTTATGTATAATGTCAATTGCAGGTTCACGTTATAGAAATAACTCTGAAAAGGAGTGTTGACCTCTGTGTTTTACTCCCACCAGTGATATCTGATACTCATTTCCATGTAATTTGTCTGCCGTATGAACTAAGACTGGATTTCTAAACTCAGACAAAGCCCTTCACAGACTTTCACAAATATTTATCCATATTATGCCCTGCAAAATATTTTTTGTAGACTTGATGCCATCAACAACATTTTACAGAAGCTGTAAATTAGTAAAATATGGGATCAGTGCTATAGACTGGGAGTTTCCAGCTCACCTCCTCTCCAACTTGTTGGCTTTGTGAAACTGTCAGAAGGAAAATACAGAGAGCTGCTGTAAGTCTCTGTAATCCATGCAGTAAGACTTGCCTTTCCACAAAAAACTCTCCGGGCTGGAGCTGTATTAGAATTAGATGCTGAGATGAGATGATGTTGTTGGGAATTACTCCAAAGGGCCAACATGATCTTCCATACAGCTACTCTGTGATTTGCTAAATGACTGTGCTCTTTGCTCTGACATCAAAGTTCTCAGGAGATGCAAACAGTAAGCACACAGCTACACCTCTGTCCAGCATAATATCATTTGGGGCTGAATCACTCTCACACCAGAGGACAACCTCCTTAGGCCTTCAATTGCACCCATCTGAACTCCTACCATTGTCAGAATGCTCAGCTGTTCCAGCTCTTAATGAAGTCGTTCTTACAAGCCTCTGCAGGAAAAAAAAATATCTATTTTCACTCAGAGAACTAAGGAACAAGAAGAACAGAACATCTATTCCATGGTTAGATGTGAAAACGAGAGCTGAATCCTGTTTTTCTGGTTCCCAAACAGTTCCCTAAACATTAGCCTCTTTTTCCTCCAATAACAGATTCAAGATGTTACAGTATTTCTGACATATGGATTTCCTCCAGCAGCCAAAGGTTTTTGAGCATTTGGGGTTTGATCAGCCACTGTCACCACCATGTTTCTTCAAAGAGATATCCTGAAGTGTTCTCATGAGCAGCTGCAACCCAAAACAGGGAGAAAGAGAAATGGCTCACAGATCCTCAGAGCTACTATGCAGATATGTGGTTGGGATCAAAGCAGACTGCAGATGACAACAGCAGCACTTAAAAGTGATCTTGAGAGTTGCATTTTCTTGCACAAAGTTTTATATAACCACACCACTTTGTTCTCAAATATTTGAGCAGGTTAGTGACAATGAATAAACTGTAATCATTATAACATGACAACACACTGAAGGCAGTGTGGTGAAAGTGCTTTGTATTCCCAGGCATCCTACAGTCATCATCATCTTCAATGTCTGACCATAACTCAGATCCAAGAAAGTATTAGAATGAACTAGACTGCCAACAATTGAATAGTTAAATACCTCCTTGATCAACTACTTCCCTTACACAGAGGTCCATATGGTTATTATATTACACTGTCATCATTAAAATCTTTGGCTGTAAGGCAGAGTGCACAACACTGTGCTATGAAGTACAGTTAGAGCAATCTACCACCAGAAAATGTGGATTTTTTTGTTCAAATCATATGTGAATTTAAGAAAATTCAGCTGAGATACACTAAGCAAATAATAGTAACAACTAAGGAAAACTTCCCCAGCCACCAAAGGACTTCCCAAGTGCCAAGGGAGCAATTTCCATAGGAGACAGACTACAGTTCTCCCCTTCTTGCTCTCAGGCAAATTTTTTTTAACTTTCTTAATGCATCTCAGCATGGTGTGGACTCTATGAAATTTCCTGGTAAATGATCAGAGGTACAAATAAATACAGGTTTGGCAAGAAGCTCTGAACTCCTCTGACAATTAGTAGGTAATGCTGTCCATCTGCTGGCAAGCATGGTTCCATGGGAGACAATGTGAGCTCTGGATGTGTGACCCAGTGGGAAACTCAAGGATATACAATGAGAGAGATTCATCGATTCCCAGATCCCAAATAATTTCCAGCAGTTGTTGTACAGCTAATTATTTCTCATCCCAGATTCCTTCCAAAAATGACATGGGCTTTACTGCTCAAAATAACAGAACTGAATATTGCTGCACAAATCCGCAAGACTGAGACTTTCTGCCCTCTCCTTGAGCCCTGCTTCTTCCCAGCACCCTGTTCCTCAAACTGGCCTTTGCTTCTGTAATTTCTGCCTGAGACTTCATAATCTTAAAACTCCAAACCCTCCCTACCAAATTTCCCACAAAGACAATGAAAGAAAATACATCAATAATATGTTTTCATGCACTCTGCTTCCACAGGATTTCCCACATATCTCTAACCTTCAAGGAGGTGGTAAGGAAAACACTGGGACTAGGGGTTTGCTTTGCTGGATTATTAAAATGGCAAATGACCCTTAGTTTCAGTTGTGAATAAGCTATCATAGTCCTTTGTGCCTCACCTTTCATCAAACACATATAACAATCTTTATTTATATTTTCATTGTCTGTGCCCAACTGAAAAAAAAACTTGACAGAATTTTAGTTCCAGGACATTTGTTAGTTGTGGCTACAATTGCTAGGCATGCCTTTAGAGGAATTTGAATTAATGGTTGACCAATTTAAATTAACAGTAACTGCACCAATGAAACATCCCAAGCCATGGTAACACTGTAGTAAACTATGTCCTTTTGAATTTTTTTCAGGGTAGAGAAAATGGGAAGAATTGCAGAAAATAATGAGATATAAGGAGTGTAAGACCTGGAGGGACTGGATCAGGAAGGAAAATTGAGTGTGGGTATCACCAGAGATGCACTGGATTTCAACAGAAAAAAACCCCAGAATTCAGGAAAGTGAGCTACTGAAATCATTTCTTGTCTCAAAATTGATATGTTCAAACTACAAGCTTAAAGATACTTTCAGCATTATATTCAAAGTAATTGAGTTTAACTCACTTAATAACCAATTTTCATTTGCTTCACTTTTAATGTATTTGTCCTTTTCAGCAGCATCTTGGCCACTGCAGAGTGGACTTAATGATACACCTTTCTCACATCCCTTCCCAACCTCAGCATAACAGCATTTGAAAATTATTTCATTCTTTCCCTATTGATGCATCTGACAGATTAGAAGACATTTTGGATTACTATATATTAACAAAATCCCTTGCTAACATTGCCAGCACATGCCCAAGGTCCACTCAAATTCAGCCTCTTTTTGCTTTTCACTGTACTAACAGAAGTGATTGTAAGGTTTCTCAATTTTCAAGCTTAGCTTAAAAAAATTACAATTTAAAAAGTCAAAAAAAAAAAAAAGAGTAAGGTGGCAAATCGCGAGGGCTTAGGACTTATTCACAAATGGGTTTGCAATCTTAAGTTTTGCAAACCTAGATAACATCCAAACCAGACACTGATAAGTTTAAGAATGGGATTTACAGCAAGATAGAGGTTTTAGCAATGTAAAATCTGTATATGTGCATTTGTACATAGAAGTGGGTGTGAGCCTAAGAGCATTTTCAGGTACTCAGCATGTGCCTTTTCTAGAGGAACTTTCTCCAGAGTGCACTGAGATGATGCAAAGGACTCCAAAGTGTTCTTTTCTCCAAAACATACCAGTCAGGAAGAAAACATACTTCCAGCCCACCAGCACTGCACACTTGCCTCTTTCAACAGCTGCATGCTTAGGAAACTTTTCATGAGGAAGAATGCCATTGAAATGTTCTAAACCCCCATACATATATATACATGTATATACTCTTTTGGTATAGTACACAAGAAGAATCTAATTTTACAGAAACACAACTCAGTGGACAAACACGATGGAATGGAGGACACAAAGATTTCATCTGAGACCTCAGACCTATGCCTGATCTGAAGTATTTGCAGCAAATTTGACCTTTGCAGTAATTCTGTTTGCAACTAATATGCATGCTGATCCTGGGTTTGGTTTGACCAGTTTCCATTTTTATTAGTAGAGTTTGATTAGCTTATTGGAGATGGCTGCACTGTGACACGTCCCTAACAACTACCAATGCAATAAAACTCAGCCGTCCCATTTAATCAGACCTGTATGGGAGAAAAAGTAACTCAGTGGGACAACAAGGACTGTTACTGCTTGTCATGCAGTTAGCAGAGAGAACACTCTTTGACTGTTCACAGCCCAGTTTAAGGTATAATGAACTAGCATTTAGAAAAAATTTTCTACTTGTAAACTGAGAAAGAAAGTGAAGGTTTTCTTACTGTCTTTTCTATTGATTCACTCCTCAGAACCAAACTGAGCTTTGAATTAATGCACAAATCTGACAAAGGACAAAACAACATTTAAACTACCATTGACAAATTCCCAGCCAAAAGTAATTACTTATTCTAGTGTGGCTCATTAAGAAACTGTTCCATTAAAGTAGAGTTAAATAATGAAGGAGATAAGAGAGTTAAGGTTAGGAGAGCTACTGTGCAAATGTGAAAGTGCTTGTAAAATGCTCAGATTGGACTTTTTAAAGGTATGATTTTTCTCTCTGTTTTCAACCTACCTTAGCTCTCCCTAATATCTCCTCACTGATTAAATGAATCTTGCCATTTTTGCCTGTCTGCAGCTGGAAAGAATCAGGAGGGTTACAAGGGGTTGCAGGGAGATGGTAAAGGGAGAGGGAGAAATGGATTTTAGAGGACTTAAGTTGAGAACCACCATGGCTAGCCCCGCTGAGCTCAGAGAGCAAGAATATGTGGAGACAATGGACTTGGGCTGGGAGTGTTAGGAGGGGTGGATATTGAGCTACAGAAGGACCTCAGTGCCATTATATAAAATAGGAAGGCTAGAATAGGGTGACAATCTAAAACTGCTGGGTGGCACAGACTGTATTCACATAATTAGGTGTTATTCTGCATTATGGTTTTGGCTGAATATCCCAGCCCTATAATCATGTTGCTACCATAACAAAAGACAAAAATAACTGATAGAAATCATCTTACTTAACAGCTTGGCATGATTTCTCCTGTTATGCTTCAATTTCACATTGCAATATCTCTGCAATAATTAGACATAAATGGACAGTGTTGAGCACCAAGAATCACTGATCATTTACTAGAGAAATAATCCATATGATTGTATCCCATGACCAGCCCACTGAGTTTTACACTTCTGCCATCCTCATTTCAAACAGTCTGTTCATTAATATAGCTAAATATTTGAAAGATTAATAATTATATTTTTTTAAGAGGGAAGAAACAGAAGTGTGGCACTGTTTGCAATGATCCATGCACACCTTTAAACAGCCCAGATACTTTACTCAGTGGAAGTATGTTGAGGCTAGGACTCTTAGGATAACATGAATAAAGCATCTGGAAAACTAACTTTGAAGAAGCAAACCCTCTGTATTAGTTACATAGCTTTGTCTGTCAAAAACCAAGAGTGATCTCCAAATGAGAGGAGCTGCTACAAATTTCAGATGATACAACTGCCCTGTTTCCATTTCAACTGGAAAAGCCTACTGACCTGGCTGGCTCTAACATTACCTGAGGTGAGACCAGAAGAGATACAGTGTTGGGTCAATAGATACTGATACCTGTGAATCCAATACTGATACCTGTGTATCTAATTCAAGAGTTTGCTTTCTGAAACTGTATCCGCCTGCACTGCTTTTTATTAACAGCCCGTTTTGAATGTGCCTCTGGCAAATTCACAGCTGATGGAAATGTAGGCATGTCCCTTGATACCGTCCAAAATGATTTATAACGAATGGATAATGGGACATATGCCAGTCAGAAGCAGTGCAAAAATCACTTGCCCAACATTCCCTGTCAGCCACAGGCTGGTTTGTCCCAAATTTCTTTGGTAAAACAGGGATCTTTCCAGTGCCAGCTCCGAAAGCACAGGCCACTCTTTTTAGGAGCATGTGGCTCTTCAATCAGCCTTTATTCCAGTGTGAGGTGGCATGGACAGCTCTCCTGACATTTTTGCAGGAGACACAGTGGAAAGTGCTCCACCCATAAGAGCAGAAGAGTGAATTGTGTCTTTTCACATACCAGACAAACCCTGCACCCTTGCTTGCCACCAACACTGCAAAAAAACCCAAAAATGTCATCTGAAGAATTGGCTCAGGAGCTCTTGCTGCATGCTTTGTCTTCCTTGCCCTTGCTAAGATCAATGTCAAGCATTTTTCTGAGCTTCAGTCTAACTCTGAGTCCCAGGAAGACAGGACATATTCATCCTTAAAAATCTTTAGGTGATACTGCATATAGATAAAGGTAATTCACATTTGCAGTGGAAAAGTTCATCTAAGTGGGAAGTTTTGTGCAGAGGAAGCTTTCTTAGAGCTGAAATAAGACACAGACTACCCAAAGCTTGTAAAGCTTCTGGGAAAACAAATGAAATTGGGGAAGGGAGGGTAGACACAGACGTAACACAAGACATGACACAGATGGCATGACACAGATTGGGAACAAAACTACAGATTAGGAGCAAAACTTTTTGTCTACAAGGCAATAGTCATAGTGTTCCTACTTTGTAAGCACCATATTTGGACCTCCCAGAGCTACTAAGTTTGGGGTTTTGTCTAAGTTTCCTCAGAGAATTTGCAAGATGACCTAAGGCAGTAGAAAGTAAAGTCCAAGGATGTAATCAAAAAAAGCAAAAATGTAACTGAATGCCCTATGGTGAAATTAAATTTGATAAACTCTCAGCTTAAAAGATAGAAGGACACCCAGTCAGAAATATGTCTTTCTGCTGACATACAGAAACACGATTTTATGAGAGAGAAAAAACCCAAGTATTTCAGAAGGCAATTTATTTATGGCTTAACAACAATTAAACCAACTATTATTAAGTTAGCTGAAATGAAAAAGAAATCACTGGCAAATTGGAAAAGAACAACCCTTAGGTCAATATGACAAATTTGTTATCCTGCGTGTGGGAAAATATCCCTTACAAAATTTAAACTTCACAGCTGGATGAGAACACATAAGCAAATTTAATGCAGAGCATGAACTGTTGGTTGCCACCATCCACAACAATGTACAATCAGAGCACCCTACATAAATGAGAGACAATCAGCACCTCTCCATCCTAAGCTGCACAGAAATCTGGATTTACCAGCAAAACTAGGATGTCTCCTTGTAATGCCAGGCCAAATCTTTCTTGCAGATCTACTGAAAGCCATGAATATTTGAAAAGGGTTAAATGGCAGATCTGAGAATCCCCTCGATCTCTCCATAGCCTCTGCCTAGCAGCATTGCATTTCCATTTGAACTACAAATGACCCTGTACACACAATCATGTAATTCATATTTATATAAACAGAGGGTACAGTATGTATAATTTGAAAGATTTCTGGGAGGGGATGCATCATAACTAAACTCCTACTTTTCCCTTGAGGAAACAATCCCATTTGGTTTTAGTTAACTTCAAAGGACAAAAGTATTTTTCCTTCTGTGTCAATAATTTAACAGAAATTTGTCATTTCTGTCCACAAATCCAGCTTTCAGAGTTGCCCTATCTCAGTGACACACACACCCACGAGCAAGCCTGCAACGTTCCCCCACACCCCCACACAGACACAGAGAGCACAGCAACTGCAGCACAATGAAATGCTCCTGCAGCAATTTCTAGCCATGGAAATTGAGTTTAGTTTCACTGACTTGCCAGAAACCTCTCTGCACTGGGGAGTTGTATTTCCAAGCACATACCATGGGACCAGGACCTTTGGTGACATGTTGTTCCAATTTGATTGAGGTTGGGTTGCAGGCCAGGCCTTTCAAATCATAACCAGCACAGAAATTACCTCCTACAAAACACTGCAGAAAAGTGAGACTGCAGCAGCAAATCTAGGAAAGCTTCATTTTGGGGTCAATGCAGCTTTAAGCATTGATAACACCTTTTCCCCTCAGAGTTTGTCCAAGAACTGTTTTGGAGGAGGCTGAAAGGACACTACTCGCTTTCATTTGGAAATTTATGTGCCCTGATTGCCTAATTCAGAATTTGGGGGAGGAAAAAATTAAATATGAACATTTTAAGGAACAGATTTGGATTAGAAAACATTGCATATAAATCTTAGACAATCATCACTTTTTTCCGACCCATTCACTGTCTTCAGCACAGAGCTAGAAAGGCATTCTTTTCAAAACAAATTAATAAAAAAGTGCAATGATGTCTATTGTGTATAATAAAGCTACAGTTTAATTCATAGCAAGTCAAATTGTCCCAGTCTTAAACATCTGCAAATACATTAGCCAGAGATGCAGCTGTGCCTCAACGGGACCAGCCTTAGCTCTGGGTGATGCCAGGTTGATATTCCCATGGTTTCAGATCCATGGCAGTCAAAGCCTCAGCATGGTCACTGTCCATCTTCTTCAGCTGAGCCCTGCTCAGGCTCCAGGGCTAATTCTCCAAGTGTTTGCTTCTCTGCAGAAGCAGCTTCATCACTTTGAAACGGATTTTAGGTCAGACTACAGCATTTCATAATGAATTATAATGTTTGATAGAGCTGTTAAAACATAGTAGGAAATGTTAATAGCTAGAAACATGTTCTTAAGTGTATCCTAATCATGTGTCTTGCTTTCAAGTGCTTTAGTTTAATTTAGAAATTATTTGAATTATAAAATTCCAGGGGGCTTTGGGCTGTATGAATAAGTCATATTCAGAGATATAGGGCCGGTAGATTGGAGTAGTTTCTTTGACATATCATTGAGATTATACTAATTCAAACTCTCTGGAAAACTGACTTATAAAGTAGAGGTATTCAATGAGAAGCAACACTTTAAATATGGCTCATTCTGTATAAAGTATAAGCAGGAGAAATAAAAGTACTCCATTCTTACTTACACTAAGAAGTATTTACACCACCATGGAAACATAAAGGTCCTTACAAAGGTATGTTATATCTAAAGAGTGCAGGGAAAAGTCCTAGAATATTTTGAGCAGCTTGCTACATTACCTCATTTCTCACTAACAACACACATGCTCAATAACATCCATTTCCTTAAGACTGTAATATATTAAATATTTGTGTGAGGGGGGTTTTTTTACATCTATTAAATAGCTGGTTGGAAAACTAGTAAGAGGCAATGAAGCAAGCTCTAAGCACTAATGGATGTACAAGAGGGCAGAGGAGAAAGCTGCACTGGCAGTCTAAATTCCTCATTCTCATAGCCCAATAATTCCTCTTTCCAGTCTTTATTTCAATGCCCTCTAACCCAAGGCAGCAATGAGGGGGACAAGCCTCTTCCCTATTGTGGGTTTGCCAGATGTTCTCCACCACCTGAGGGCCTTTTTGGTTGGACAAGCATATGCCTCAGCATTTGTTACAGGAGTCATGAATCACCAGTCCTAAACTTTTAAATTAACAGCACTGCCTTCACCCCAAGCAAACAGCTCTGTGCATGGAGCTAACTGCAGTGCTTGTACAAGGCTCTGCCCTGGCAGCAGCCAGAACATTCCCTCTGCAGGGATGGGACAAGGCATACCAAGACAAAATCTGACCCAGTGCTTTGCAAGCAGACAAGTCAGAAACCATGACCTCAACAACACAGGATGGATGATAGATGGAAAAAAAACGCACCTCTCCAGGGAATGGTAAACCCATCCAAACTTCATTCACAGATAAATGGTGTTCTTCCTCTTTGTCAGGATCCCTATTGCTTAGCTACTTCTCCTATGGGATAAGAGTGAGAGAAGAGAGTGAATACTTCATCTTCCCCCAGGGAAGAAAAAATCTTTTCCAGATATAGATGCATAAAGGAAAAATAAGAGAAAGAAGCCCACATGGGCTACTATCTTACAGGCCGTCTAAAGCCAGGTTACAAACATAGATAGAAACAACTGATTCAGTCTTTTAAACTTTTTTTTTTTAAAGTGTATATATTGAGCTGAAGCGTTGCCATTCTAGGTATAACATCAAGAGAAGATGAAAGAGATTTTGCTTTCCTGCACCATGATCAATGCAAAGCCATGTTGCTCCTTAATGAACAGTGTGGGATGTTCTGCTCCAGGACAGGAATTCTCCTGGAAACACAGTTTGTTGATTGTCAGTGAGCTGGTTTTCCTGCTAATAGGTTAAGAATAAATTCACAACTTTGAGCTCTCTTGTGAACTATTCTTGGGCATGTTGGGAAAGATGAGGATATATTCCCCTGAGCCCTCATATTGAAAAAGGCCCTTATAGAGGAAAAGGCATTTATATTGAAAGTGGAAAACCACATATAAACATGTTGTGCTGATCCTTTATCCTTGAGATGATCAGAACAGAGTTTAAAAACATCCTCAAGAGAAGAGAAAAATATCTCAGCACATGAGTTCATTCCAGTGCTGTGTCAGATCAATAAATGCATATGCAAATCTCTCACAGAATTTTGGAAGACATTAAAAAGGAGCACTTCATTAACATGGTGCTGAGAGTCACCAACAGCTGTATAAACCTAAACATCTACTTGCATTCCAAATTGAGAACAGATTTAAAGACAACTAAGTTTTTTTCACCCCTGAATGTCAAAGAGATGCTGACATAAAATTAAGTTTTTGTTCACATTTACAGCAGGAATGAGGTAAAGAACATAAGGGATGTAAAAAACTAAAAAAAGGAAGGAAATGGGGGGGGAGGGGAAGAAATAGGGCATATTCTGACTGAGTCTCCAAGAATTACTGTTCAAGAGTATCAAATCTGTTACTGTGAAAATGCCACAGTAGTGTTCAAATAAAGACCTGGATAAGCAGGGTTTTTAAATGATTGTGTCTGAAGGAGGCTCTTGGGCTGTAATACCACTCACTGTGGACCAGATCTAGTAGTGTTCAAAAGAACGTCCTACACAGGGCCTTTAAACTTAGAAGATTGCTAGGGACATACAGGATCAGGCAAAACACACAGTTTTAGATACACACATATATATATATTCTATCCATGTAATGAAATACAGTATATGGTAACACACAGGAAGGGAATGATTCACTTTCCAGCACTGTGTCAAATGAACCATGGAATATAACATTTTTTATTTCTTGGTGGTAGCTGTCAAAATGCATTTACTTTGGGGAGATGAAGAAGGAACACACAAAGAAGTGTAGAATAATTATGTGTTGAAAATTAAACCCAGTTGTCTGAACTGGGAAGAACAATATAATGTACCAAAGGAGGTCTAAAGTGTTTTGGCCAACAAACTTAGAGGCCATCCAAGACAACATACTTTGCAAATGAAAGGCAAAGGCAGTTTTCTGTAATGTACTCTTTACCTCTGTTTTTGAGAGTTTAGATCTACATTTAACACACCAAAAAAATAATGGTTTAGTTTATTCATATTATGGGGCTGTTTCTCTTATACCTACCAAAAAAACTGTGGGTTATGTCTAAGGACACAGAGTCAGGCCAACATTCTTTGTTCATGGATGTTTGTATGTGCAGGACTTCAGAAAGAACAAACTCCCAATCAAGAATGGCATGAAAAAAAGGCACTTTCTCTCTGCTTCAGAACAACAGCAGTAACAGGGTTAGAAGAATTATGAAACTCTAACTTTCCAGGGTGTCTGTGGAACCAGGGATGTACTGGCCAAACTTTTAACTCCCAGTTTGTGTCTTGGGTAAACCCACAGGACAGACTCTCTAAGACCCAAAGGGTTTGTGTCAACCATATGGAACACCTGAATTACAGTCTGCTCTGCCAGAAGTTCCTGCTAAGGAAGCAGTGGGAAGACATGACTGTCACTGTGGAGCATCCATACAAAAACCACAGCTCCCTGAAAGGTCCAGAAGTTGTCAAAATCTCAGTGCTTCAATGACCATGCTGTGACAAGACTAGAGAGGTATAGCAGGCGCTCACAGTGATTAAGCCATTGCTTCCCAAAAAGCAAATATAGCAATTGAATAAGTTGCTTGCTCTGCTGATGGGGGAGATTGTTTCCTATCAGCAAGTTATCAGCATTGCAGTGATTTTTCTGTTAATCTGTCCCATGTTCTTTCCTTGCACCCTGACTGATTATGCCCTGAAGAGATACTACATTCCACAAAGATGTTGAAAAGAGAACAAGCATGGAGCCAAAGCAAGCCTTGCAATGACTCGTGCCAAGATGAAGGGGCACCCAAAGGGAGGTGAGGCAAATGGTGTAATCTGAGCATTCTGGATCACAAGGGAGGGTGGCATGCACTCCTCAAAGCTGTCCATATACCACAAAATATAAAGAGACACTGCAGGCAGGGAACAGCCATGTTCCCTGCATTTTAAGGATGGATACACAGAATGAAAACTGAACACATTTCCACAGTCTTTTGACAGGGTAAACCAGAATTATACCCCCTCCTAATCTGCAGCCATATTTCCTCATCACTGGGGATATATATCCTCTGTCTATGCAACCAGGCCAGACAGAAGACTAAATTCATTTTTGGGTGACTAAGGTATCATTATTTTTAGGTTCTGCAAGAAAACCCAGCTGCTGACTAAACTCCAGTGATGGAAATCAGAACACACAATATACTTTAGTACAAGATTGTATGACAACACAAATTCTCCAAAACATACATGGAAAGCAGGAATTTGCTCGCACCGTTTAACAGATGGAATCACTGTAAAGATCTGCAAAATTCAATGTTACAATTTTCTCATTTTAGATAATTTCTGTGCTATATATCATTCATATATGTGCCCCAAGAAAATAAGCTGCAAATCACACAAAAGTTCCTCTTTTTTCTGCTTTTTTTAAAAAGTTTTTTACACTAAATTACATTGATTTTAGACTTGCCATACTGGTGTTTTCCAATTTCTTTCTTTTATCTCTTTTCCTTCTGGATAAAAAGTGGTGTTGTTTTTGAATAAGCACTAATACATTAGTATTAGTGTCCTAAGTATTGTAAGATATAATAAGCAACAGCCTGGAAAATGAGGAAAAAAGTGAATAGTTGAGCTCAGGTGGAAATTTTCAAAAACTATGTGACATTCCCAGTGTTTTTGTTTCAGAATGCTCACGTTGAGGTGTACTAGAAAGGTTTTTGGTTTTGAGGTGTATTAGAAATGTTTCTGGTTTTTTCTAGTCAGGTGGTCAATACTCCTTTGCATTGCATGTGTATCTGCAAGGTATCTCAGGCCACACTCATCCAGACACTGCAAAGACTTAAAGGCTTTCTCTACCTCACTCCAAGGATGGCAGCAACTGTCCTAAAGGCACGGAGACAGAAGCTCTTCCTGAGCCAAAAGGTCACAATGACAGACTAGTCCAAAGCAGAAGCAGAGCAATTTGGCATTTGTTGACATCAGACTGTTTTAGGGTGCCATCAGCATTCCAAAACTTAAGAAAAAATTTCCCACAAAACAAAATGTAAACAAACAATCTTGTAACTTATCAAGGTGGCAACATCAGGAATACATATATTTTTGAAATTAATATGAAGTCATTCTAAATTATAGGAGTATCTGTGTTTTTTCAAGGTTTTGGGGTTAACCAGCTTTTCAGGAAACAAAAATAGATATTGTGAATGTCACTACAGGAACCATGAAACATGAGCGAAGAGGACAAAGCTAAATTCACAGAGTCTATTACTCCATGGAGGTAAATGAAGATACTGTCTACAGATATTTGGCCCATCATAATTTTCTTGAAGTAAGGGGAGCTGTGAGGGGAGCTGTTCTTCCTGAAGTTCCACACTGTCTCCTCTGACACTCATGTGATGACAAACCCAAAGGCTGACGCACTAACATTTTCATGTGTCTTTCAGAAGAAGGGCAACATAGTGAATGACCCACCTAGCCAATATGGGAAACCAGTTGATGTAATCTTTTTGGACTTCAGCAAAGCTTTTGACACTGTCTCCCACAGGATCCTTCTGGACAAAATATCCAGCCCACAGCTGGACAAATAACACATCATGTGATGGGTGAAGAAACAGCTCACAGGTCAGGCACAAAGGGTTACAGTGAATGGGGTGACATCAGACTGGTGACCTGTCACTAGTGGGGTTCTGCAGGGCCCCATCCTCAGCCTTGTGCTCTTCAGAATCTTCATAAATGACTTGGATACAGAATTGGAAGGGAACCTGAGCAAGTCCACAGATGATGCAAAACTGAGAGGAGCTGTTGACTCCCTCAAAGGCAGAGAGGCCCTGCAGAGAGACCGTGACAAATCAGAGAGGTGGACAATACTCAACTGTACGAAATTCAGCAAGGCAAAGTGCTGGATTCTGCACCTGGGATGGGACAGCCCTGGTTATACATAAAGACTGGGGAATGAGATGCTGGAAAGTGCTGCTGAATGGGACCTTAGTGTCCTGGTTGATGGCAAGCTGAACATGAGCCAGCAGTGCCCTGGCAGCCAGGAGGGCCAAACCTGGCCTGGGGGGCATCAGGCACAGCATGGCCAGCGGGCAAGGGAGGGGATTGTCCTGCTCTGCTCTGCACTGGGGCAGCCTCACCTCCAGTGCTGGGGGCAGTTTTGGGTGCCACAACACAAAAAAGGCATTGAGCTATTAGAGACCATGCAAAGGAGGATAGGAAGCACCTTGAGGGGAAGCTGTATGAGGTTTGTTCAGCCTGGAGAAGAGGAGGCTGAGGGGAGACCTTGTTGCAGTCTACAACTTCTTCCCAAGAGTAAGAGGAGGGCCAGGTACCAATCTCTTAACTCTTATGGCCAGTGACAGGATTCAAGGCTGAGTCTCTGATTCAAGGCACTCTCTTCCTGATTCTCCCCGAGTCAGGGGAGGTTTAGGTTGGATATCAGGAGAAAGGTTCTTCACCCAGAGAGTGGTTGGGCACTGGACCAGGCTCCCCAGGGAAGTGGTCACAGCACCAGGCCTGACAGAGTTCAAGAAGTGTTTGGACAGTGCTCTCAGGTACATGGTGTGACCCTTGGGGTGTCCTGTGCAGGGCCAGGTGCTGGACTCAATGATCCTGATGGGTACCTTCCCATTCAATATATTCTATGATATAACGATTCAATGACTTGCATCACAAATGTGTCCCTTGTTAGTTGCTATACTGCCACATATATGACTTCAATTCAAATAAAAATCCTAGAAAAGCTAAGATCCCAGCAGGCTGCAACCAGCAGGGTGTATCTATCTGCAGTTACCAGGTAATAAGCTATTATACAGTTGGCTATATTACTTCCCAGTGTAAACCAAAGTAAAGACAGATTCAAGTTTTCATTTGCTTTTTCATTTGATTCACTAAATTTAGCAAAATGAACTTCACTAGAGAGTACTGGTTTGCAAAAACCTGGCCACCTCCAAACTTAGAACTGTAATGCTAGGTTGGGTGTTTGATCTGCTGCTTTCCTGTAGCAGATCTGTTTTCTCTCAAAACTGACATGACGATTGGATTTAGACTTTTACTGTTCAGAAACACTGAGTTCCACTCACTCAATTTGTATATTTAAAGTCTGTTGAAAATTCACCATATAAAAATGAATTCCTCCATTTTTATTCAGGATATTTCAAAGGCTAATAATCACTGTTTAATACTCTAAAGTGCAGATCTTATGAGTATGTACTTATGCATTTCTTTCATAGTATTTTAAATAACAAAATTTAAATTCAAATGCTAACTCAGTTAATTTGGGGGCACCGTATGCCATCAGTTTACTCTCTGTGCATTTACAGCAGCGATATAATCAGCTCTGAGGCTACTTTCTAAGGTAAACCAGAGGACAAGAGCATACATGCAAAAAAAAGAAAAAAAAAGTTAATATAATAATAATAAGGGCAATTAGTTGTAAGTGCTGATCCATGCAAGGTGTCCTTACTAAGACGCTAACTTGCAGATGTAAATAATTACCTTTGAACTAACTCTGCAGGGACTTTGGTAAGCATTGTTAATACTTTAATGATGAACAGTAGATACAAATATCTCCTACCTAAACAACGTCAGGGCACTTAGTTCTAATTAGTAGTTAATAATGTCCCTCCCTGATTTGCTGTCTTTGCTTGACAAAACACAAAAAGTTCTTTGATATATTCTCTGAAATGGGGTGCAAGGCTGCAGTTTCCAGACCTAGGGTGTATGCATCCCCTGTCCAATATTCCAATATTCCTCTCCTAAATTTTCGAGATAACGAATATAGCATGAAAAATGTAGACATTAAATAACACACACACTCTTCCCCTATTTTGGCTTTTGTATTTCAGATTATGGCTGCACTAACAACTGGAGGAGCCCAAAATTGTTGGGGCTGAGCACGAGATGTCCGCTCTAAACACATTTCAAGGCAGGTTATGTGTCTTTAGTTCTCATGTGCTCCCATGGATGGAACACTGGTTAGCAGGTGGAGCACAGCCACTGGAGCGCATCTTCCAGTTCTGTGTGGTGTGGAGCAACTTTGTAAGTTGTAGACATGAAAGCAAACCCAGTGAGAGGGGACATTCAGGACCTGGGCTTCAGAAACATGCCCCTGCTGTAAAAGTAATTTGCTATTTGAGATGCAACCTGTGTTTCACACTCACAAATGTGAGCAATGTGTGAAAAAGAAGTTGTCACCAGAATTTTCTGCCATGTCACATGAGGTGTGCCTCTGTGCAAGGACAAAGAACACTCTCTGAAGCCATACAGTTCCCCAATCACTGTAAATAAAAGAATTTCAGGATTACACTCTTCGTGGGAGAAATGCAGGAAAGCACACTGTTTTACAATGGATGAGGTTCAGATACTGAATTTTCTGATTAACAGGCTACTCTGCATGTCTAAAGAGAATAAAAATAAGACAAGTTCAAAAGAAATAAAAGGTGCATTTTACTGCAAACACCAAAGAAAACCAGTATAGCATTTAAAAGTGTTTCACATAACCTCAACTTTAAGGTGTAATTTTCAATATTTAAGTGGACTTCTAAGAAAAACATTGAGTATTTCACAACCTAAGATTTTCACATTTTCATCCAGTTATTGAAAAACATACAGGATTGAGAACTTTTTGCCTCAAATAGATGCAAACCACCTTTGATTACTCATTTATGCAGTCACATTTTAGGAAGGGCAAGGAGATGGTAGAAGTGTAAGAAAACCCCTCATCTGGGCACCTTTATTTCCTAGTGCACAACCATTTTAGCGTCTTCAGTGATGGGGAGATCAGAGGGTTGTTTTGTTGTTTTGTTTTTTTACATTGGAATATCAAATTTTAATTGCCTTAGGGAAAAAAACCCCCCCCAAAAAAAAATTGTCTCACAATGTTTATTTAATTTTTTTTTTTTTGTTCCTGGAGAAATATCATTCACTGTATGCTAAAGCCTCCCCTTGACAGCTAACTGTGTTAAAGTAAAACCAAACCTCACAATTGCCAGATGAATGGCTCCACCAAGGTGTAAGGCAAGGATTCAGCACTGTAAGAATCCAACTCTCTGCCCAGCTTTCCCTAAGGAAGAACTGGTTCAGTAAAAACTCCACAACAGAAAATGAGAAAAAGAAGTGGCATTCGCAAATAAACACCTTTAAGTGCAGATGCAACCTAAGGGTGAGAGCTGGACTGGAGCTGGACAGAAATCAACAATCTGGGGATGCAGGAACAAGAACAGCTCAGCATATTTTCCTCAGTGATGATTTTCCTCATAGTGATGAAAGCCCTCAGAAGCTTTAGGAGTTGAAAGGTGAAGGCTGCAAGACTATATTCTCCTGCAACTCACTCTTTAACTCTTTTACATAGCTTATGAGAAAAGCCTGTGTTTTTAGCAAGTTCTTTTGCAAAGCACTGCACTTTCTGCTTTAGCTGTGATTTGTTCTTGACCAGCAGGATGATAAATTAGAGTGCTCAAGTAATTGGAATTTTGGATAAAGCCAAGCACCAGCTGGGAATGAAGTAGGAGAAAATTAGTGTCTGCTTCAAGGCCTCAGACACGCAAACTAAGAGGACCCCCATTGCAACACTGACAGCCAGGCACAGTCCCTGCAGCTGGAGACCATGCACTGGAGCAACAGAGAAGCTGGAACTGGTTTTTAGCCAGACCTACCTGGCTAGAAAGCACAGAGGACCCTAATGAGCTCTCCGTTGTAATTATCTGCTGAGTATTCATTGTCAGAGTTGACAGTCCTAAGAAACTTCACCTTTTCAGGAAACACATGTAGGGCAATCCACTTCAAAGTTTTGAACATGAGTGAAAACAAAGCATTAGTTTCCTGAGTTTTGGCATCATTAACATTAAAAGTCTTCTGGACTGCTAATTCAATAGTCATAACGCTCAGTGCTTTTCTGTGCTGACATTCTCTTCCCACATAAAGTCAAAAAACACCAGCCAGAAGAAAAAAGCATTTGGGCTCATGAAGGAGTGTACCTGGGATGCTTATGTTGTCTCATTACATTTACCACAATACTTCAAAATAAACACCAGAGGTGAACCTGGGATATTACTTCTTTACCCCCACAAAAGTTACTTCTTCACAAACGTGATCCACCACAAAGTATGATTTCAATTTTTCCACTATTGTGTTTCAATGAATTTTGCTCAGTTTGTATTTAAAAATCACCAAATTAGAACATGGGCTGTTTCCTGGGGATTAATAAGAAGGGCCAGCTGTGAAGAATGGATGGTCTCAAGCACAGCTGGGGACCGCTAATCTCCCTGCACAAAATGAAAAATACTAAACTTTTCCTTAATGCCTTAGAGAGATTTAGTGGGGTCTGTAGGCATGCACCATCTGTAGAGACTTAGTTCAAAACTCTGCATGCTTCACATTGCTTGAAAACTCTCTTGGTAGTCCCCCTTCAAAAAACATTAACTTCTAATTAGGCAATAACTGGGATTAAATGAGAACAGAGAAAAATTAAGTTTTCTTGAGATTCAAGAACTCAAATGTACCAAGAAATGAAATCCAGGAATTAAATTCTATTCTCAGTAAAGAGCTAGCCTGAAAACCTTCTGGGGAGGGATAGTCCCGTAACACATATTTGAACAGCATCTAGCAAACACAGTTCAGATTTCTAGGCACTATTGTAACACAAAACAATAAAAATAGCTGCAGGAATTTACACAGAACTACTCCAAACAACTCAAGCATAATGGTGAGTACCAAAGATGCAGGTACACTCCTTGTAAATGTTTTATCGTGTACAACCAAAAATAAAATATTTTGCCTTTAAATAGAACTATAGAGAGAGATGATGGTTGAAATTCAAAAGAAACAATATGGTTGATTTGCATTCTGTTTTGTCCTACTTTCCTCAACACAGCCAGTTTCATTGACACTAACTAAGGTTCTGTCCTTATTGCTCATTTCTAGTGGACTCCTGAACAGACTCATCTCTTTTTCTGCCTTGTTCTGGTACAAATGTTAATGCCAAAAACTCTTCCACTAAAGAAAGGGTAGGGAGCCCAAATGGCAGGACAGTGAAGAGGTCTGTCAATCCTGCCCAGCTATCTATTCCAACACTTGGGGATAGAAAGGATAATCGTTGTGGGAACAGGGTATTTTGTCATATATTATTATTCTGGATGGAGAGTGAGGAAAAACTGCTGGCTCTTCTTGTAAAGTTATTGTATTTCCAATTGCTCACAAGGTCTCCCAGAGCTCAGAGAGGTATTCTGTTAAACACTGAAATAAATAAAAACTGCTGTCTGATTGGCCAGGCATGAATAATTTCTACTACCCCCAGATGTATCCATCTAGGATGTGCTTATTTGCATGATATGTGAACTAATTGTTTAACACTAGCCCAGAACATAGCATTGTTCACTCAGAGAAAGCTACACAATAGAAATTTATTGACTCATCACACTACTATTTTTTAGCCAATTATGTGCCAGGATTTTTCCTTCAGATACACAACAATAGCAGAAAGACGCTTCATTTCCTTGGGACTATTACTCTCCTGGGTGGCAAAATTAAAATCAGCCTCTATAAAGCACACTTGTGACAGCCTACAGCAACCCCAAACGGCACGAAGGGTGTCTTTTATGCTTATACACTGTAGGCAGCAGTCTGGAAAACTTCAGGGGGAGTAGAGGGAGTGCCGTACAAAACCCAGTGAGGTGTGGACCAGCACAAAACCTTTTCACCGCCTCTACCCCACCAAATGCTTCCAACGCGGGGCAGCAGCTATCACAAAAATAAGGGATCCAGAGAGGATGGGATGGCGACAACTACCTTAATTATTTACTAGTCAGATGCTCGGTAGAAAATTCCTTTTAACAAATTAGAACGGACGTATTCGTTTTATTTCTTTGGAGACAGCTGCCAGGTGGGAGGAATTATAAAGCCTTTCCCCGCGGGAGGATGGGGGCGGCCGTAAACACCCCGCACCAGGTCCCAGTGCTCTCTTGCCCTCCCGCCCCGCCCTGGGCGGAGGGGGAGGAATTCTCGCCACCGCTGTACCCCGTCAAACAGAGCAAAACCCAGCAGCTTAGCAGGAAAACCGTATGTAAAGTGTGTGCGAACACGCGTGTGTGGAGCAGGTGCCCGGAGCCGCCGTATCAGCGGCATCAGCGCTCTCTGCCGGGCGCCCGGAGCCGCCGGCACGGCGATGCCGCAGCCGGGACCGGCCCCGGGACAGGGATCCGTGCACGGCCCACGATGCCTCTGCCTGCCTCTGGCATCTCTGTACCGGCGGCACTCTGGCGGCAGGACTGTCGCTGGCGTCTCTGACTGACAGAGGCCCTCCAATAAACAGCTGAGATTATAAAAACACAAATATTTACTTAGAGACAGACAGAGACACACATCACTCCCATCACACGGTCTGGCAAATCCCAGTCCTTAGGATATGCCTCGACACGTGCAGGGTGGATCGGCAGATATAATCGATTATGTAATTGAGTAGATAATAAAATGTCACTGGGAAACGAAGCTGGTGAAGGGTCTGGAGCACAAGTTTTATGAGGAGTGGCTGAGGGAGCTGAGGTTGTTCAATCTGGGGAAAAGGAGGCTCAAAGGTGACCTTATCCTCTCTCCAACTGTGTGAAAGGAGTGTATAGTCAGGTGGGGATCGGCCTCTTCTTCCAGGTAACATGAGACAGGACAAGAGGACACAGTCTGAACCTGCGCCAGGGGAGGGTTAGGTTGGACATTAGGAAGAGTTTCTTCACAGAAAGAGTGGCTAGACATTGGAATGGGCTGCCGAGGGAGGTGGTGGAGTCACCATCCCTGGAGATGCATATGGAAAGACTGGATGTGGCACTCAGTGCCACGGTCTAGTTGACAATGTGGTGTTGGGTCACAGGCGGACTTGATGACCTCAGAAGTCTTTTCCAACCTAGCTAACTCTATGATTCTGTGTAATGGGGGTTCCCTCTGGGCTAAGGCAGCAAAGTTTTCATCAAACTGATCCACTTGCACAGCTTATGAAATATGAAGAAGTGAGGAGGGACAACTTTTCATAACAAAACCTCAGTGGCTGAATAGCACAGCATCCCACTTTCATACACAGACAGCACAGGCAACAGTCCCCAGTAGCAGTCTAGACAGCTGTTTTGGCTTTCTTCTAAAATTTCTATCAGCAGGCAGCCTGTGCATTCCCTCAGAGCAGCCAGGGCTGCGATATCCACTAACCCAGGGACAATGGGTTCAGCAAGCACAAAGGTGCAGTCCTATGGGAACATCTTGGGCTACCTCATGCTAAACTCGTGCTGCAGCACAAAGCCAGTGCTGTGGCTGAATTATCCATTTGATTAACCTGGAGGCTGAGCTGTCTACACAGGATCCTGCTGCTTGGGGTTTAGTGCTTTTATGGTGCTGGCCTTACAGCTTAGGCAGATAACCTACAGCTCAGCCAGCCCAGCAGGAGTGTATCCACAGCTGCAGACATCACATAATAGAATGCCTCTGCAAGGGGAACTTTTATGCCTTCTACAGATATTCCAAGTTTGATTTTTCTAAATTCCTCTCCTTCCTAAGAGAGACCCTGTTGAAAGTCCTTTTCACTCCAAAAACATCCTCTTTACTTTTGGATGCTGCTAGTTTCAGTTCATATGAGCAAAGCCAACTTGGCTCTTTAGTGTTGCAGAAGTTTTCAAAGTTAGTGCTTTGAGCATTTTCCTTTATGAAATCTCAAGCTTTTGCTGGTTGATGGTCTTCTTCTGGCTGTTTGGGAGTATTCTTGTTTGGTTTTTCTCCATAGCCTCTTACTAGACAAAAGAAACACTTCCAAAATAAAATTGTAGGTCAAAACACACATATCTGACCACCATTATGAAGTGGCTCCCCAGGTCTTGTAACCCAGCTCTGATTTGAGACATGAGCTCTTTACTCCTGTGTAGAGCAGAGTAGTGCTTTGAGTCTGACACAGGCCTGTTGGGACTCAGATTCAGCTATAGCACTGCCTCTCACTAACACACGCTCCTCACTTCGCATCATGCATGTGAAAATTTCCATATGTTCAGTTATCATTTTTAAAATGCGTTTTCCTGTTTGCTTTTTCAGAGAATGTTCTTCCTTTTAAAGTCTGCAATCCATAAGCACTCTGCAGCAAGTCTGGACTTAATTTGAAACACCACTTCCAGGTACCATCCTTATATCTGCTGTAAAACACATTCTTTTCTTATGTTTAACCAAAGTACATTTTTAGTTCTTAATGCATCAAATACTTGTTGTAATCAGTCTGTGCCTTTTTACTCTGTCAATGTATGAGGAATGTTTTAGAGATAAATCCTCTAGAACTCATTGTATCCAATTTGTTAGATTTCCTTTCACCTCCTGAAGTTTTATTGAACTATTCTTGAACATTTATTGATTCTACCTACTCCTATAAACAAAACAAGAGGATGAAAGAAGGAAAGATAGTCTTCATTTCAGGAATCAAAATTTCATCCAGAGTGCTAAGCTTGAGAACAGCTAAATAGTTGGTGCCATTTCCATATACACCTTTGCCTTTAACTTTTTGGCAGAATTTATAGTCTTCTAGAAAGGCAGTCAACAAAAAGACTGTTCTTCACACAGCTATCAATCTGGATACATCATTTGGCAAACTGCAATGCCTTTAAAATTATTTTCTGTAAGGAAACATTGTGCTCTCTCCAGAAAGAATATTTGGCCAGTCACACATGTCTCCAGGTTTCCAGTAAATTAGCAGATGAGTAACAGAGGTGGTTACAGTAGCCTCTCTTTACTGCCTGTAGAAAACCTCCAACAATTTATTTGCAAGAGGCTTGGCCATGACCCAGAGCAGAGCTCTGAAAGCAAGGAGGCAGCTGCATACCTAACTTGGGCTAATACCTGGGCTTTATGGAAGTGGTTTAAGAAAGATGTGTACAGTCCTGTGGTATTTTAAAACACTGTGAGCAATTTCTGAAATAGAAATTCTGAAAACAACTTTTTCTAAAAAAAATAAGGGAGACAGAAGCTCAGCCTTTTGTTCAGGATTACTAACGCTGCTGTTTTTCAATGACAGTCCAATGTATGGTGTACTGCAGAGTGTTGTGCAATTGCCCCTCATTCTGTGGCATCATGAAAGAACAATCCATTAGTTAAGGCTCCCCACGGCAAGGCTGTGGCTGGCTAATGTGGCTACAGAGGGAGCCTGAAGGGGTATGATTTCCTTGTTCCTCCTTGCTATGGTTAGAAGAAATAGGAGCCTCAGCATGGAGGAAATTGGAATCTGCTCCTCAGGTACCCCCTCTTTGGGAATAGGCGAGTTGGGAAAGGGTGTGAATTTTCCCAGAGGTCCCTCTCCCACTCTGTGGCAGTGTCTGGGGGTACTTTATACCTCCTGTCAAGACCTGCGAGTCACTCCATCATGACACAGCCCACCAAGGGATTGTCTCCCCCTTGAAGCAGCCTGTCCTCACACCACATCATGGTTAAGGAGAAGTCTTGCCAGCTCCAGTAGAGGCTGTGTACATCTATTACCAGACAGAAGGCACAAACATACTACAGCTGTAGCAAAGGAAGACGCAATGCTTGGGCCTTACTTGAGTTTTTAATATCAGCTTGGTGTAAGTCCTCTCTTCCTCTACCAGACTTAAACTATGAGCCATGCAGAAACCTAAAGATGCAATAATTTTACAATTTTGCAGTACTCTAGTTTCCTTATTTGTCAGTGAGGGTATGCTGGCAGTAAAGAGTAGGGTCCAGACTGCAGAGGCAGGGGCAGATGCCTAAACAGAAGTTCTTTGGCCACAAGAGATTAAACTCTGATGTCACCCCTAATCACTCCTCTAGTCCTCCCTCTGCTGAGACTGACAATTAATGCAACAATTAACAGCCTAATTAACAATTAACAGACTGCAATAGCTCAGCATAAGATTTTGTACTGATTACTTTTTTTCCTTTGTCAAATGCACTAACATAACAAACTCTATCAGTTCATTAATAGATCACCTATAAGCAGAAGAATCTATACAGGCAAAGCACCATTTCCTTTGTCATCTTGAAGATCAGAACAGCAGACAAAGTGTTTGACAGTTGTTTGCTTGAGTGCTTTACCTCAGAAGGGTTTGTCTTACAAACTTAAAGGCTAAGTACAAACCATAAATGACAAACTTCAAGGCCTATTAGCTTGCTGGCCATGTACCTTGTTGTCTTTGTCCCTTGTCTCTCCAGGATCCCACTAGAAGACAAAATCATTAGAAAATAACTTTTGAAATTGTCCTTAATGCAACACATTCTATTTTTCTCCTCACCATATTTCAACCACATGTCTCAAGTTTCTATTTCCTAAACTACTCTGTCGAGCTCCCCCCAAGCATGTTTATAGGCCACGTTTTAAAAAGAAACACATTTTAAATGATGGGTCGTATGACTAGAACTTGAGGAAGCATCTGCAGTTTGCTTTTGCAAATGTTCTGTGGTGAGGTAAAGAATTATTTTTTTCAAGCTTTACAGAAAAAACTTCTCTTCTTGAAAATGTTTTCTGGGAAGAGTTTCTTTCATTTGATAATGCTTTTGATTAGAGAATGACTATCCAAAATATTTGTGTGGGAGAGGCAGGAAAACATCAATTTTTTAGCATAATTTTATGCATCAGTAGAATTAGGAAAAACACAGCCATTCTCCCTAGCTTTATGGCTCCTTATCACTCACATATTCCTCATTTCAGGGGACATAATTTGGTTTAATATCAAGATATCTATCAAAACCAAGAAATTGATGTTCCCTCCTAACGTTTCAGATGTAACTAATTTAAACTCGATTGGGAAAGTGTAATCTTGAATTAAATTAACTGACTTATTTCCATAGGTCTTTGAGATTCCTGGCTGGATGGTTCTTTGTGGGTTCTTTTCCTTTCTTTTTGGATTTTTGTCATATGTTATATCGTTTATTTGGATCTTAGAAGATTAAGAAGTATATCTAGGCTTCAACACCACGGTGCCTGAGTGTCTCCTAAATTATTGAAAACAGATAGAGCAACAACATGAACATCTATTTTTATGTATAGTGCAATCATTACTACTCTGACCCCAATTCAGAAAGAGATGTATAGTCTGAAAAACCCCAAACAACATATGTCTAACTAAATATTTGTATTAAGCACATCAAAGTGGCAAGTTTCAGAGCACAACTGGAGCTAAACAAGGTGTTTCTGTGAACCGTATATTTCATCATATATTCAGCCACCAGTGTCACATGAAAATAGAACTGCAGAAAAACACTCTTGGTACTGAGTAAAATATAATTCAGGACCAGTTTCAAGACAGTTATACTTTGCGTTACATATGAATATAAATTTTCTGCTTACCTAACTATTTCTTGCAGAGCTTTTGTCTTTCTTCAGTGTCACTCATTCTGAGAGTGGTGTGTAAAGGAACTAGGAATAACTAGTCTGTTTATTCCTGCCTCAGGAGCAAAACCCAAAAGAAAATTTGAGTTTTAAATTAGTGGCAAGTGAATTAAAACTATAATTTCCAAGAATGATTTCTGGTCTTCTGGAACTGTTAAAGATGAAATCATGCATTGCTTTATATTGGCTTACAACACCTTTGTCAGCTGCAGAAAAGGATCAGTAATCAAAGAGATGATTTCTGCAAGGAACTAATACCAAACTTACAACTCCAAACTATACAGTAATAAAGCTACTGAGAGCCCATATAGAATTCAGTGGCTCTTTGGAACCAATTAATTCAGTTTGAAGTTGTTACACATAGCTACGAAGCTTTTGGTTTTGCAGCAGCAAAATCTGGTTGAGAGCAAAGATTAGTTTCCTTTCTGCAGTTTTCTAGTTACAAAGCCATGCACCCCATCCAAACTAAACTGCCACTGGTTTGCTAAAAGTCTGCTCCATCCAGTTGGACTCAGTTGTTTTGTCTCTATGTTTCTAAGGAAATAACGTGCATCAGTGATTTTCACTCTGTCTCTGGAGACTCTTATAGGTCTGCAGTCATATTTTAAGGTATTTAAGAACAGCAATTCAGAAAAGCATTTCTATGACTAATCACCTCAATTTGGGGATTTAGGGGCTGTGGTCTTCTTGGAAAAAAACTGGTGCCCTGCCAGCAGTAAAATAAACCTCTGTTTTTACTATGTGCCTTTTATTTGTATATATACATCCATTTTCCCATCCAGGTGCAGCAGTGAGATTCACATCCCCATTTCTGGCACATTTGCACATGTTTCCCTGTCACATCCTCTAGCTGAGCCAGGTTACAGCATTTGCACTTCTCACTGAGGCTGCAAATAGGTACCAAGGTTCCGCCATGCACCGCCCTGACTCTGAAGCCAGCATTGGTCTGATCCCAAATTTTGGGGAGATGAACTTCACTTTCTGACATTAAAAAAAAAAAAAAAAAAAAAAAAAAAAA